>AJFL01000049.1:0-35199 GCA_000467735.1 Rhytidhysteron rufulum CBS 306.38
AGCCTGGATAAATGGGTCTCTAGGCAGTAGCCAATACAGATGCCTAGATTGATGTCTTAGGCTCATAATATTTCCTCTACCTCCCACTTGGCCTCGCACATACGAAGTTGGAAAGCTAAGGGGGTTTTGCGCTCTACCTATATATGTGAGACGCGGGTAATTTTGGGTGTAATCTATAGCATATAGACTCCGGTCCAAGAATGGTGGGGGATGAGCTTCGCTGTAAGCAACACGGTCAATAGGACTGTATCCGTGACCAACAGGTTCATTAGGATTCGTGCTAAAATAGGACTGTCCAGTGTTTTCCTGTTCGAAGCTGGCATTGGCAGCATCCGTGGACTGAAAAATGATGGCTCGACATGTTGGGCAGCGCGCATCTTCTCCACGATTAAGGCTAGTGAATACTCGCATTATACATTCGCGGTGGTACGAATGTCCACATACTTTCAATCCTGTAAGTGGATTATCCACTGGTGCAGGTAAGTCTTCAAGACAGATCGAGCAACTTGATTCTTCGTCGAGTGGGCTTTCCAATTCAACGAGAAATCGATCCATGAATTCTTGGTGAGGTGGCATGGTTACTATGATTGGTGCGATTGGTGTACCTGCGTGAAGTATTTGGGTGATGGAAGGTAGAAGGGTGGTCGATGGTGGTAGTGGAGATGAGAAGAGATAGTGAGAATGCCTCAAACATAGGATTTAAATAGTTGCACTGGATCTTGATACTCATCATAGTAATCATCCTATCATTCTACATATACGTAGTTATTGGAGTTAACATTGTGAATACTAATTGAGACTCATGGCTAAGTCCGTCAAAAACCTCTTGACTATAGACAATACTCTTTTCTTCCCATGATGAAATACAATGATGTTGATGTTGTACTTGGCGTATTTTTAATAAGCACAAATCTTACTATGTGTATTTCAAGAAACTATGGCTTCTCCAATCCCATGGAGCCAAATAATGTTGTACTTCATATATTGAAGGCAGATCAACCTCCCAGTATCATGAGAAGAGTATTACTATTTTTTATATCTGAAATAATGCAATGTTTTTCAGAAACCTGAGAACTAATTACTCACCTATTAATCAGCCCCATTTTTCCTCCACATAAATATTATCCCATCGAATACCTTGCTGTACCCCACGAGTCGTAAGCAATTTCAAAATATTAACAATATCTTTCAAAATCCTCTCAAAGTCCTCATCCGATAGGATCGCCTCCTCGCTCCCTTCCAATAACCCCGGAAGATCTTTACAAGCCTCAGAGACGCGTTCAGCACTCTCGATAAGGTACCCGTCAATTTCCCTAGCAAACGTCTCTTCCTCTTCTTCAGATAAACGAGCGTCCGATGGGCTGATGTACAGCTGTAGATTATTAGACACTCGTTCAAACGAGATACCATGGGTGATTAGGTCGATGATTAGGCGTGCCCAAGGTTCAACGAAGGATGCATTATTAGGGTCTACTGTAGAGTCCTCGAATGCGCGAAGAAACAAGGTATCTAGTTTAGCGGGATGCACATCCCTTCGATCAATACCTTGGTTCTGAATCAAAAACATCGCGATGTCGGGTTTGCCCCGGGTGATGGCTATTTCGATTGGTCTGCTGAGAGTTGGTCGTGCGTCGAATAATTCATCCAGGGAGATATTGAGATAGAATAGTTCTTTCAGAATATCTTCGTGACGATTTTGTATTGCTGTATCTAATAGTCTGTATAAATCGTAATCGGAATCTTCTTCATGTAACGGTTCGGCACTCAGTACTAATCTCAGTGCACCAACGTTACCAATTTCAGCGGCTGCCTGCATGAGATCATAGAAACGGAGATTTGCTTGCGCTTCTCTTTTCAGGAGGAAAGTGGATAGAATGTCTAAGTTTCCACCTCGAATTGCGAGACATGGTGTGTCGTCCGATTTTGGCGGTTTGCTGTGTTTAAGGAGAAGGTGAAAGGCTTCTGCCATGCCGGTCGATGCTGCGAAATCAATTGGGCTGAGGATTTTGGTTCCATGGCTGATAGAGGCTTCGGTGGATATGGGGCAGTCGAGAGATAGCATCATTTGGACGATGTATATCCAGCAGGAATCTTTGGTCGTGTGGAGAACCTCCAAAACCTGGTTCAGGTTTTGATGGTGGAGGCAGTCTTTAATGTTGAGGGATTTGAGTGTTGTGAGGATGAAGGATACGATTAAGGGCTCTCTTGATTCTGTGTATTTTTGGATGTCGTTTTTGTAAGACGGGGTGTTGGTGTTTTGATATTCCTGGGATAGCATCGAGATGGTTGAGATTATGGAGGTGAGGTGTGGAGTCCAGGTTTGCGTTTGGTGCTCATTCTCCTGGTAGGATTGGTCTCCCTCTTCGGAATGGGCTTCCAGTGAATGGCGAGGAGCGAGACAAGGGAATTCAAGTAGATCCTCTAACAAATCCCAACGCCCCAAGAAATGGAATTCCCAATGTAACATTTCCCCAAGCGTCTTCCACTCATCCGTTAGCCTCCTGTCCTTGAACAGACGATCTTTCGTGGCGGTAAGAATATCATTGAGTTTGCAATAATACCGATTTCCCCCAAACTCTCTTAGATATTCCCTCGAAGCCCATAACCATTCATACGAGAATATGGATATATCAGATACCGCTACTGGTATGACGCAACGTTCGGCTTCAGTGCGGGATCCAAGTTGATGAGAAACAAACGATTGGAGGATAGCCTCGATGATAGAGTTTTGAACCACTGCTCGATCATTGATGTGAGTTTCACCGCCGATCCGCTTTATGATTGTGAAAATGGCTTGGACGAAGGAAGCAAATATCTCCTGTGCGCATAGTTGCTGCAGGTTGGAGGATGTTTCCAGCGTGCGGAGGTTTGATGATTCTAAGGTTGGGTGGATCGAATGCCATCCAAAGAGTCTCATGACGTCCTCCAAATTTCCCTTGGAGTGGAACGGATTTCGTCTTTTATACAAGTCGTAATTACCACGGTCTGCTATCCTTGACCATACATCCCCAAAATGCCACTGAATATCCGAAGTCTCAGCCGTGGCGCCTGACGAAGCTTGGTCGATATCAGGACTGGCATGTAAACGATATCGAGTAGATTCATACAGCCGATAAGGCAGAAACTCGATTCTATCCTTCTCACCGTGTCCAGAGCCAATGATTCTTGCGCAGGGAACGTTTATAGCGTTTGATATTTTGCCCACCGTTGGAGACTTCTTTTGTCCACGTGCATCGATCATAAGCGACCAACACCAAAGACCAAGAACTGCTTCAATCTTAGAACCATCAACCACCCAATCAGGACCTTGACCTGATAGGCGATTTATTTCAAGATGAATCTCTTCCACCTCGTAACTTGCGTTTGAGGATGTTGTGTATGAACAAGGAATACTCCAGCCAAAGATAGATGTATACCTCCACGGGGATACAAAGAGCGTATCACTGGAAAACAAGATATTTGCCGTGTCTTGAATGAGATGGGTGAGCTTCACAGCCATTTCTCGTACAGCGACTTGTTCCGCGCTCCAATTCATAAAGGATTGCGGTAATGTGTTAGTATATTGTAGAGTTGGATGTCCATGGGATGGGTGCTGTGATTGCTCGCTTGTTATTCTTGCTAGTCGTGCTCGGTAGTTGAGAACCTTCGCCGGAACACATATATTCTCTGGCATGATACTTATATCGGTAGCGCATCCATAGACTCGTACAGAGGAGATTGGAGTATGGTTCTGTAGCTCACCTCCTTGCCTCGAAAAGAAGATTGCATTTCCGGGCCGCACCGGTCTTGTCATTAACCACTGACCGCTCGGTTCACCATCTACACGCTCTCCCGGTTGATGAGTCTTCCCGAGGTAGATAGCTAGCCAGTCTAGCTCATACCCTTGGACCAGATCTGGTACCTCGTTGAGAAGATTATGCTCGGGCGATAAACGCTGAGCGCGAAGACCAGCACGAACGATGCTCATGATGATAGTGACACCAAGTTGAGCAATGGAGATGCTGGCGTGTAAAGCGCGGAGACCGATAAACTGTAGTATGAAACCAATAACCGTAAGTGAAAATGCCAAATACACCATAAATCCTCCATCGTCCCTGGTTGGCTTTTTCCAAGATGTAATATACTTGGTACGAGCCCCCTTCTCGTTGAACGCGAAGGCATCGAATGTCTGATCACCAATCACTTGTCCACCCGGCTGTAGCGTTATCAAATGTGTTTTAGCTTTCCCGCGTCTTTCGAAAATGCTCTCGGCGGTGCTTTCGCCAATGATGTGGGCACACAAATAAACGCCCAATGTTAGAAGAACTGTCCCGACTAGCACGCAAGGGAAGCCGTAGGAGTCCGAGCCACCATCCTCTTTCCTCAGTCCTATTAAATAGGTTGCGACGCCCGCGAATGCAATTACTCCGGATTGGAGAATGAATCCTATTAGTGCTAGAATGAAAACCCGACCACCTGATGGGACAAGCATCCAGTTATTCAGGGTTAGGTTTGGGTTGGGGGCGAAGACTGGTTGGGCTTCAATGGAATGTTCGGTTCCGTTCGATGATGGCGTATTGGACGTGATTTTGCTTGATGTGGTTTCACCGGAAGATCTTCGATCGGATTCTCTTCCACTGGACATCCTCTCACCGGACTCATCTCTAATCTCAGTGTTCTCCTCGTCACTCATCGTTCTCCCACGTTTCCAAATATTCTTCCACTTTACAGTGGAGTTCCACATCCAATTCTTCTTCCCCGGCTTATTCGCCCACTGCCACTCCCGCTCATCTCCACCACGTTCATAATAATACCTCTGAAACGTATAAATCCCAGCATCCTTCATATCGCTGTTTCCCCCAAATTCCTCATCATCCGCTTTTGGATCGAAAACCAATTCCAGAATTTTCGGGCGCCCAAACACCCTAGCAATGCCCCCATTATTGTATAGTTCGCATACATCCCTACTAGTCGAGGAACAAAGCTCTGTTTCGATTGTCCCTGCACCTTCTTGGGCTCTTCCGATGAAGGCGCGCAACGAGGGTCCCCCGCTGACACGAATCACGGAAACGATGGCTGTGAGTATTCCGAGTGGTGCCAGCGAGAAAATGATGTAGTCCCAAGTTGTGATACATTCGCTGAGGAATTGCTTGGTGGGCTGTTCTCCAAGGAGGGCGATGAAAGGTGCGAGATCTGTGGCAAGGTTATTGGAGAAATCGTCCCACCAGCCTGCGGCTGCTAGGGAGGAGAAAAGGATGAGGATAGTGACAGGGTAGCGCATTCTTCTGGATCGAAGGATATTTGGGGTATGTTTCCGGAGAGAGGTCGGAAATAAAGCGTAGTTATCCTGCGCGAAGTTTGGAAAATCATGGCTTAATTGAGCGAACCCTTGACGTGGCATGGAGTTAGCAAGTTACGAATACGGCTTTTTCAGCTGTGCACTCGTTGGCCCGCTTCGCCAATTTCGCCTATACTTACTGAGTTTATGTTTAATCATTTTTTAGTAACCAATTATCCCGCATAGCCCCATATATAATTTGCAATTAGTGATCCAACTCTCCCTCCTAATACATATTTTAGAGTAAGGCGTTTACCCTCTTTTTATGTAGGATACGTAGGATTGACCGCATAATCCTCTATTGGGATTGCAGACGTAGCTGTTTCTCTCCTAACCTATTCAAGATATTGTTTCAGACTAATCAGTCGGACGTTAAAAATTGTATCTGATTGGCCTGCTCACACGGTTTACTGTTGCTTCCAGGTACCATGGTACCTACTGCTTCCGGGTCGGTGCCTAAATTTATTTATACGTCCCTTCTTGGCTCCTCCTAGGACATATATGTTCCAATTCTTGACTCAATTATCTCGTCTTCTTAACTTACATATCTCTTCCTGACTAATATCTTTGCTGCTACTCGGGTAAACCGGATTTGAAGCCCATCACGTGGTACATCTTTATTCTAATAGAATGGTACACAGTTTGTGAAACGAAGGTGATTAGTAACAATATTTTCCCTTCATATAACATGGGATATCGCTCTTATCTCAAACTGCCTCTGAACTCTGCTAAGTTGGGAGATGCGATGGATCGGGCCGACTAAATTGATTTCGATATCCTTACCAATCAAGAAGCTAACGCTTAGATTGGTATCCTATCCGGATGTTATCTATTGCGATAGCACTCCCTCCATTCTTTGGATAGTGATGGGGCTATCTATGGTGATGAAGAGACCTCACCATTTCGATTTGTAAATACTCTGTATCGGATGATAAAATGGACTGGATATATGCAGGAGACGGAGCATTGCGGATAAACAGAACCCTATTAGAATATTACATGTTATCAAACGATTCACGTAATGCCCACTAACCTATCTAGCAATAGCACCATCTCTCCAATGCCGATCAATCCTCCAACCACGCGTTTGATTTGTAATATCTATCTCTCGCAGACGTATACATAAAGCCAAGCCAATTCATCCAGCAAGCAAATAATCTATCAACTCACAATCGCATTGGATCAACCATGTCCCATAACATCCTCCTAACCGGCGTCTCCGGCTACCTCGGCGGCAGCGTCCTGGCCAATTTTCAATCCGCCAATCTCCGCAACTACACCAACCTCTTCGCTCTCGTCCGGACTCCCGAGCAAGCCGAAGCTGTCAAGAAATATGGCGTTAAACCTCTGACATTCTCTCCAAAAGATGAAGCGGCGACGAGGAGTGCTGTAGTAGAGAATAAAATCACTATTGTGTATTTCCTGATCGGTGCAGCGGATGCGGTTGGTGCGGGGAATTTCATCAAGGCGCTTGAGGAGAGTGGGAAAGTCACTGGATTGGAGGTGCACTTTCTTTATGTAAGTGTCGAGAACGGAAACTACATTTCAAAAGTGAGGATGTATGTATTTTGACATTCATACTAATTACCTTAGACTAGCGGAGCAAAGGTGTTCTCCAGTCTTGCCGGTGCACCTGCTGATCGCCCTTTCCTGGATAATGAACGAGGGATATTCGAGATCCAAAAGAAGCAGAAAGCGCCGTATCAGGAATTACAACCCGCAAGTCTCTCCATCATTTAACGACACTGAACCACACGTTAACCCGTCATCAAGGCTATCAACTCGAATGTCACGGTGACAGAAGAAGGATTGAAGCATGGGGTCAAGACTTACATTTTCGTTCCCTGCATTGTTTGTAAGTACGACCCGGCTGCATCCACAAGGAAATAGATGAGTTATTGACATGATACCCACAACCAAGACGGCGAAGGACAAGGTCCGGGGAACAAAATTTCTATCCAAACAGTCGACATCGTAACCGCAGCAAAGCACACCCGTCGCGTGTACAAACTCGATAAAGAACGTACCGTAAGCACCTTTTTCTATCTAAACCCCACCCCACCTCACTAAGCAACACGTCAAATTAGACTTGGCCCGTTTGTCATGTCTCAGACACTGCATCCCTTTATCTCAGTATCCTACGTGCGATTCTGGAAGACAAGAAGCCAGACAGCGGAGAAAACGGATTCTATCTCGCGGCTTCAGGGAGTGTCGCTTGGGAGGATTTATACAATGCGATTGCTCAAGCTCTAGCAAAACGTGGTGTTATTGATGATATGAACCTCGAGCCTATCAATGATGCAGCACTGGAGAAAATGGCGGAGGGATTGAAAGTGTCGGAATCCATGGTGTGGGTTAAGGTTTCTGGACAGTAAGTGGCTGGAATTGAAGTCGAAAATGTCCGGCTGATCTTTGGTTTTAGATCCACCTTTACTGCTGAACACGGAAAATCGGTTGGATGGAAGCCGAAATTTGCTCCGGAGCATATTTTGGAGATTGCGGATAAGGAGGTAGAAGTGATTTTGAGGGAGTTGGATGCCAGACATTAGGTGAGCTAGACGTTGTGGGTTAGTTTGAAGGCACTCCTAATATGTAAGGTCGACGCAAGGTTCAAGTAACAGTGGTCAGTGAATGTTAGATATCTACATGGCCATATCTGGATCCTTCACTAATGCGATATCAAACAACTCTTAGGCTCGGGTTAAACTCGGTTTGATCAAGTGAACATTGTTGATGAACAACGAATGCCCAGATAACATGCAAGTGATTTTTACTTTTGTCTTTGCACGTTATACGTCACCGCAGTGTCATTATTCACCACGTAACGTACTTGCCTGATTAAATTCTATTGGAACAACTACCAAGGCCCTCCCAAGTGAATATCTTCATTGATAAACAACCAAGTTGTTATATAAATATTCCCCATCCAAGACGTACTAATCACCCCATCGGCACCACCTCCAATGCTGGTCAATACCAACGAACTAGAAAGCCCACCCAACCACATCCCTCGCCGACTCCTCTAGCCAACCTCCGACAACAACCATGATGACTCGGAGGGCCTGGGCCCTGATCCCTACGAAAGTCCCCCACTTCGGCGAAACGCGTTGCTATGTCTGCTGGGAAGATCTCAATAATAAAGAAGAATTGGCAATGCCATACTGTGGGCACATCGCCCACAGCAAATGTCTAGTTCTCTGGCTGAACGAAGCATTAGCCCGCGAGGACACACCACAATGCCCCGTTTGTCGAAAGGAAATCAAGCGTGCCGAGTCTGGTGCACCTGAGACGGCTTCTCAGCAAGGTGCTGTAACAAATCCAGGTGCTCAGCCAGTTCTTCTTGCTCAAGCAGTTATGCCAGTTCAGTTCGATGTAAATATGCTAGGTGACCAGCTCAACGCCATGCAGCTTGAGGATGAGGATAACCAGTCCTTCGGATTTCCACCTAAATATCGGTTTGGACTGGCTGCCGGTCTCATGGTACCAATTGCATACTTGTTATGGGCTTATAGGAACCAGATTCAAGGTGCAGTCATTCCACTTGTGGATGCCATGGATGAACTCACCCATCTTCTCAGCACGTTCCTTTCTCTCTTCAGACGAGTCTTGCACAATATCTCACGGGTTACAATTGCTGGATCCATGATCCTATCTAAGTGGGCATTAAACAACATGGTTCCGCAAGTCTATAATTTCTTATTCACACTGGCATTCTCTATCTTGGCCGTAGCGATTGAGATTATTCTTCCAGAAGCCAGTCTAGGCGACCTGCAAAATTACACTCAACTACAACAAATCGCCATTCTTGGAACTTACAAGGTCGCTATTCCATTCTGTCGACTCTTTCTTATGCAGGTTGTCGGTCCGTTGTTTCTGATGATTATTGGTTCGGTCGGTTGGACTCTATCTCAAATTTCTGAATGGTTCCGCCACTCACAAAACTTTTTGCGTGGTCAATAGAATCCTTTCCGGTTTGTTCAACTTGTAATTGGAGCTATAGCATCAACTGTTTTCGATTCGGCTAGAAAGGAGTCCAATGGAGTTATTCAGCATCTCTACGTTAATGGATAGGAAGGACCGTTTCATCACCGACAATTGGATGTCCAGTAGAAAATCATCAAATTATATTTCTTCGTAGTTCGGTCGGGTACAAATATAACAATACTTGAAAACTTCACAAATTTACTTGAGACATGAGTTTTCTCCCTTAACCCACACCATCCAAAATGGTCGTATCGTATGGATAATTGATTAAATGACTCCGTCATATTGTGTGGACTGAATGGTGCCTTTTCAGTTTGTATGGATTCACTGGATGACTTAATGTCATTTGACACCAAGTTTTGTGCTTCTTTTCTGTATCCAATACTCGGTAGAAAATGCAAGAGACTCAACATATCTATCATAGAGCCCGTCCCTTGATTTCCATTGTGAGTGTACGAAGGCGCTAGTAGCTAGTAAGGTAATTAAACTCCCTCAGTGGTTTACCCATTTCTCGGTTCTTGAAATCACACTATCGGAATAATCTCGGGGCCGTGGCTCTATGATACACATAAAATCCCTTCCTCACACACCGTGGTTTTCTCTCTACACACCACACCGATGTGTCAAAGTACGACCCACTTACTTCATCACTCAACGACGACTATCCACGATGAAAACGAGCTGGGATCTAAAACCTCTCCTATAACTCTGTTTCGGCGAAATACGTTGCTATATCTGCTGGGGTGATTTGGACATGAACAATACAAGCAAGGACGGCCGAGTTGTGGCTCCCTCATGTCTTCACGCGGCTCACCATTTTTGCCCGTCTCATATCTGCGATATGGCTTGGGCCCTCGCTTCTCCGATCTACACCACCATGCCTTAGAAGTGAGAGCTACGACCGCTCTCCCGTCTTCTCTTCAACGAAACTCGTTGCTATGTGTGTTGGGACCATTTGAACACTACCAACATAAATGCAAGTGGAATGATCGACGGAATTGCTGCACCACCTTCCGGTCATGCTGCTCATCGAAATTGTTTAATTCAGTCTTTTGAAAACGCTCTAGCTTCCGGTCAAGAAGCTGTATGCGGTGCCTGTCGCATACCCGTCTGGGAGGTTGAAATTGAGCAAGAGAATTATGTTTCGATGGGTCCCGCTCAGATTGCCCCTGCTCCAACGGTTTCTGATAGTCAATGGAGCGACTGGGAAATTGGAATCCAGCCGGTTGTTCCGACCGAAAATACGGAAGAGGATGTCGACGTGCATGAAGAAGAGCTTGACACTTTGGATCCAGATGATATTCGACCGACGATTCTCATGTTCGTGGGCATCGCATGTCTTCTTATCGTTGTTATCACAATCATCGGGGTGATGGTACTGGGCTATATCAACAATGATGTTGCGGGCTACCTCACTGCTATGATAGCCTATATGCCCAAGCTCACCTCCCAAACCCTGGGATTGCTGCGTTGACTACTGAGTTGGACATGCATGATAATATATGGTAGCTTGCGCTGGCTTACATTCACCATTCCAATGGTGCTACGTTATTTGATGGACGCAATTCTGATCGTACTAGGTTGGGTATGGGCAGGGGTGTGTGATATTCGGGATTACCTCTCAGCGCAGATTCCCCTTTTGATTAATGACCTTCTATCCTTCGGCATGTTTATCTGCTTCCTCTTGTTATGCGCCTCTGTCGTCTCCCTCTGCTATTTTCTCACTCGTTTTGGCCATCAGTTGATCAATCATTTCCAAACCGGTTAGAAAAACAACTAGTGCTGAGATTCAATTGCAGCAACTCAATACACGGAGTTAACGCCACAAGTATGTACAAAATGTTAGATGGTTCCGTTCCGTGGTCCGGATAGGCATGGTCTCCACCAAGTAACTGGTCGACTTTGTTGTAGTTCTAGCCCACTTCATTCGATATTTGGGAATATATTTTATTAGCTCATAATCATAGCATACCACTGGTGAACGTCATGATTGGTCGTGAATGACTCATGCCATGTCATTTCCATTGTGTAGTAATGTCAGGGCTTGAAGAGATGTGGAGTTTAGAAACTATTCCGATGTATTTTGGCCTAAATGAGATTAAGTTAATTTCTAACCACATCTAAATGCACGTGGAGTCTAGTAATGAGAAGGTTATTTACATGTCCCGCGTGGATAGTCTCCGAAGGATTCAGTTGATATTTGCCGGCACCGTGAACCGTTGTCGGACGGATTCCGTCCGATCGGATCTCGGCGTTCCTTACCAAGACCAAACCGAACCACAACTTAGGTGGCATGACATGATTAAGTTGGAAATTGTGCATTGGTTTGGAAGAAATGTAGGTTTTTGTGAGGATGCTTTTTCCACCCATCTTCTAAGTTTGATATGATGAAATATGGAATAGCGGTATCTTACTAGAACTTGAATTACTTTCTGCTACGAACGGACGTACGAATATGAATACAGCACCTCCCGTCAATTTCATTCACACTCCGCATTCCCCTTAAAAGAAAGCGAGCGCATTTGGAGGGCTTGCAACACCACCTGGAACCTACGCTGAAGTTAACAATGCATCACACTATGACCACAATCATTAACATACTTACATTCAATGGCTCACTGGAAACGAAAAACGTATACCTTCCAAGATCATGACACACTTTACTCAATTCCTCCAAATCAAACAACTCACCAATTGGCATGCCCCAACCAGCCAACAACCATTCATGTAAATGCCATTCCAATGCTTTGCAAGGCCAGACCTCAAAGGCTCTGGTATCTCCTGCCACTGCTGCAAGCTTCGTGTCCCAGAGGAAGGAGAGAAGTTCCTTGGAAGGTAGGACCCCTATGTTCTCGGGCTTTTCTGTCTTGTATCTTTCGTGTAGCTCGTCTCGTCTTTCTGATGACATGGTCTCGTATTGATGGATATAGCCACTACGTATGAATAGAATATCCCCTTCGCGGAAAGAGTCGCGAGTGAGGCCTTGATGCTTGGCGGCTGCCATGAGGGATTCAAAGGGTATTTCGTGAGCGGCGAAGGCGTCGATATTGTTTCCGGGTCCTTGGGTCGTGGCATATCGGTACCAGTCTATGAATACTCCACGACCTGCGATCCCTTTTTGTGCCATATCTGAGGGGTATGGTGAGGGTCTCTGAGATCTTGAGCTGAGGGGGTTTAAGAGACTTACTTTGGATGCCGTTGACGTAGGATTGCTGGAAGTCTTCGGCTGTGTGACCCATGAAATAAAGCTGTGATGCAATCCATTAGAATGAGCCGGGTATGGGATTGGCATGTACTCACCTTTTCGTCTTGATATCCATAATGCCTTGAACCGTCCCATTGAGAGCTTATCTGAGTATTGAACGACCACTGCGACCAAGTATCAGAATGAAAGCCATTCGCGATGAATAAACATGAATATATATGCATAGATATTTACCTCCTCATCATGCGCGATTTTGACTGGGGCCTTATTTATCAGGTTGATCTCCAAAAACTTCCTTGCGAATCTAGGCTTCGATGGCCCTGTCATAGACCAGCTGCAAGACGGGAGAAGTGTTAGATCTTTCGTAAAGCGCGCATAAAAATTTGGTCATAACACTACATGGTGGCTTACTTTAAAGATATCCGTTTCCCTGTCTGGATCTCTTCCCGCGCTGCACGCTTAACCACGTCGTCGGTGAGATAGTTCAAAGTCCCCAACTGATCATCTTTCCCCCATACACCCCAGGCATTACCATGGGGACCATTTTTATCGAATGGTAATTGGTCGAACGAAACCTCCTGCTTCGAAGCCATGATCCGTGCTATAATATTAAAAGACTTTTGCGGTCCAGCAGTGATTAATATGTGAACGATACTTTGTCGCACAACCTCGGATAAATCCCTTTTGCCCACTCCCCCATAGAGCACCCCGCTTTCGTCTTCCGCGGCCATGGCTCTGGAGCTGGACTCCCCACTCGGCGATCGGACTTTAGTGTAGGAAATCTTCCGACAAAGATCTTCAACCCTTCACTGCGTTGTCGTGTGCGACGGACATCCCCGCATTTGCTTGACTCGTGCGCTTCTGCACGAGTCGCGTTCTCTAGGTTTCTGGGGAAAGCGGTGGGGTCCCCGGGGTATAAGTATAGAGATGCGAGCCCTTGTTGGATTCTTTACTCCTTGTCGCTTGCAGGTTTTTCTTCTTTCTCTATTGCGGTGGTGTGTTCATTTTCTAGTCGATATTCGTCATGGCCGTGGAACTCAAGGATACGAAAGCTGAGAGCGTGCTGAAAGAGTTCGTAGATGAGTCCACCCCTTATCCCGGGCTCTCCCCTGAAGATGCGGAACTCATGCGTTCTTTTGAGGGGAAGGAGGGCAAGAAGGTGGTTCACAAGGTACGCAGATCGGAGTGCTCATTCACTGGCTAAATTTATTAACATCCTTGTGTAGATTGATCGTCGCCTCCTTCCAATCATGGGCATTCTCTACCTCATGGCACACATCGACCGAGCGAACATCGGCAACGCAAAGATAGAGGGGATGGACAAAGATCTCGGGCTCAAGGGGAACCAGTATAATATCGCTTCAACCATCTTCTTTGTTCCCTATATCATTTTTGGTAGGCTGACCATTCACTCATCTCCTATCCCATTCACTCAGTACTGACCCAACGTCCCAGAAATCCCCTCCAACATCGTCCTGAAGAAAGTCCGACCCAGCCTCTGGCTTTCTTTCCTCATCATAAGCTGGGGCACAATCATGACCTGCATGGGCGTTGTAAAAAACTACAAGGGCCTCCTCGCCTGTAGAGTAATGCTCGGTCTCGCAGAGGTACGCTCAATCACACCCACATTTCCCCCATCTACACCACCCTAACACTCCCAAGGCTGGTTTTTTCCCTGGTGCAGTCTTCATAGTCAGCTCCTGGTACGTCCGCCACGAACTCCAACAACGCCTCGCAATCTTCTACACCGCCTCCGCCTTCTCCGGTGCCTTCAGCGGGCTCCTCGCATTCGCTATCGCAAACCTCGACGGCGTCCGCGGGTTATCAGGTTGGCGATGGATCTTCTTAATCGAAGGTGCCATCACCGTCGCCGCCGGTCTCGCAATGCCCTTCCTCATCGTCGAGACCCCTGAACGGGCAAGCTGGTTATCAGTCGAAGAGAAGAAGTTCATTGATCTCCGATTACGAATTTCGGGAGTACGAACCGCAACCGACGAGGGTGATAAGTTCAGTTGGAAATTACTTTTCTCCGCTATGTTCGATTGGAAAGTCAATCTCGCTATCCTCATGTCTTGGGCCAACGCAGGACCCTCTACCGCCTTCAAATTCACACTCCCCCAAATCCTCACAACGCTAGGCTTCACATCAGCGAAGGCACAACTGCTTACTATCCCTCCTTATGTTGCTGGTGGAATTTCTGCATGGATAATGGGTCGGTTTTCGGATAAGTTCGCGTGGAGGTTCCCATTCATTTTCGGGCCTATGTCACTATTGCTCATTGGCCTATCTATCCTCTACAGCTTCTCGAGCAACATCAAGGAGCATGTTCCGGCTATGTACTTTGCGGTCGTCTTGGCTCAGGTTGGTATCTACCCCCTACTCCCGGGTATCTCGGCCTGGACGGGGAATAACCTTGCTCCATCTTGGAAACGATCGATTGGACTTGCTTGGCTATTGGCTGCTGGTAACTTTGGAAGTAAGTCTTTTCCATCTCTTCTTAGCATCTAAATATCTCCTGAATCGATGCTGACGGTTGCTTCATAGGTCTCATCGGCACAAACGTGTTCCTCCAAAACGAAGCCCCCGTTTATACCACCGGCTACGCAACCTCCCTCGCCATCGTCGTCCTAGCTATGAGTGCAGCGATCGTGTGTGAGCTCTCGCTTGTGAGGGTTAATAAGTCTAGGGCGAAGGTATCGGAGGATGAGATCCGTTCGGAATTCACGCAGGAGCAGATTGATAGCCAGGGGGACAAGAGCAAACTTTACAAGTACACTTTGTAAATCATGTTGGCCTTCTCGGTTGGTATGATAAGAGTACAAATGTCACTCATATTGACGGGTCTTGTTGTGCGCGTTCGTCCATTTAAGTGGCAGTGATTTGTCATTATAGGAAATCTAATATGGATATAACCTATCTAAGGGTTTATCGATTGGCCATTTTTAGTAGCCACTTACGTAGATTGTATGGCAATATCTGGTATACCTTGCGACCATGCTTCTCAAGTATCTATTTACGAATTTGGGTTGATAGCTGGCTCGTATTTCTAGAGCTCAAGTTCACAATGCCATATTGATCCAGCTACCACGCAATCATTTCTACGTCATACGTACATTGTCATTCAGCTGCGCCTGAGTGCATACGCATGCCTAAACCCAGCATATGCAATGAAGCTTTTATTATGGTCTACATCTCTATTGCTAAAATAAGCTTCTTGTTGATCCACTAGTAAGCATTTAGACTGGCGCTAGGAAATACGAGAGCGAGAACGAGAACGAGCCAATCGCGAAGCTGAGAAGCCTTTACCTCGGGGAAATACGCAATCACGGTCTAACCGATAAGAGACAAGACAAGGACCTACAGTACAGCAGTCCAGGTACGCCGTATTTACTGAGCAATCATTGGATATGGTTGAACATGCGATGTAGTTTGCTTGGAAGGGTTTATTTTGAAGAAATAAATAAATAGAAGTGATTGTCTCTTGCCCTTTTCTTGCAAGCAACAGGTCTACTTTTCATCGTCACGAAAGACACTCCCTTCTACTTTCATCCATTATCCAAATGCGTTTTCCAAATAAATCGATACCACTACTTCTGGTGGCTAAGGCCTTTGCAGAAACTGGAGATCCTACCGTTACTTGTACCACTCTTAAGGAGAACTACCCAAACATCACATATCTTCCTGAAGATGCGGGCTATCAGGATGAGAATCAAGGTAATCGCCATCAGCAGCATCTGACTAATTTCATTCGAAGTAACTTACGTTCCACAGCTTCCTGGACCGCAGAGGCATGGCTTGGACCGGCATGCATCTTTGCACCCGAAGATGCTCAACAACTATCGTTCGCCATCCAGAGCCTTGTGAGCAACCAAACGCGATTTGCCATGCGAGGAGGGGGACATATGCCAATCGACGATGCTGCAAACATCAATTCTACCGGTGTCTTAATTTCAAGCACAAATCTCAACACCCTACAGCTATCGGAGGATAACCAAACTATGTCCATTGGACCTGGCCCACGATGGGGTGATGTGTACAACTATCTTCAGGATTCGGGGTTAATCGTTGTCGGCGGTCGTTTGGCACCTGTCGGTGTGCCAGGGCTACTGCTTGGGGGTGGTATTTCGTTTTACAGCTCCAATCTTGGTTTGAGTGCTTCGGGTGGTAAAATCAAGGCTTATGAGGTAATTTCTCCTTCTCTCAAATGTTACTTTTCATTGGCGAAATTCTAACTTGATTGCAACGTAGGTTGTTCTCGCAGACGGTACAATTGCAATGGTGACAGCCACCAACGAGTACGCGGACCTATACTGGGCACTTCAAGGCGGAGGCAATTCCTTTGCCCTCATAACCCGTTTCGATCTTCAAACATACCCCGTCCCGGCAACTTTGATGGGAGACGGTACCTATGGTGCCACTGAAGAGATCAAAGACGCATTCTTGGCTGCTGTTGTGGATTTCACGACAGCCGAAGATCCTGATCCATTTGCATCCATCATCCCCGTTGCAAGCTGGTCCAATGGCTCCACTTATCCGGTATACACTGCCACTCTTCACTACAACGGAAGCGCCGCACCAACTACGGGACCATTCCATGATTTCGTCGACGGCAAAGTACTAAACGCTTCACTATCACCACGGACGGTTGCAGAGTATGGACGGACAATTCGACCGGCCTTTGAGCCCGGAGGCCAGTCCTATGGAATCCTTCATAAATTCTATGTGATCAATGTCCGAGCGACACACGAAGCCCTCGATATTGTACACGACAACTTCTTCGGTATTTTGAAAAAGTCTGGGATAGCTAGCACGGTTGATGGTTTCTTGGCTTCAGTCGCTTTCAACACCGTAACGCGACGTATGGCAGAAGAGTCCCAAGGCATGCCGCAAGGTATCCCACTCGAACCTGCATTCTGGCTTGAATTGAGCCTTAATTGGAATAACACAGAGGACACGGCGGTGGTTGAAGCGTTCTTGAATGAGGCGAATCAGGCTATTGACAAGGAGCTAGAAGCGGATAATCAAGGGGGTCAGTACTTGTACTTGAATGATGCAGATAAGGGTCAAGATGTGTTTGGAAGTTACGGTGAGGAGAACCACCAGAGGTTAAAGGATATTCGGCAAAAGTATGATCCAGAAAGGGTTTTCACGGACCTGATGCCTGGCGGGTTCAAGGTTGAAAACTAACATGGTCCGATTGACATTAAGTGCCTTGTCATCTATATAGTATAGCGCTTTGATTTAAGTGCCCATGTCAGGTGCGTTTGACAGAACAACAAGATTCTATAGCTGGCATCTTTCTCTGCCTCACACTCAAAATTGCTACAAATGCTGTGGTAAACTTCAATGGCCTTTTTGACGAATTCATCATGCAGCAATTGCACCTCAGATATCGCACTACGTAGATCGCAGTCTTTCGGTTGAGCGCGATCGAGAATGAGAATAGAAGACATCTCTTCGCTATCTTGAAGATCCCTACCCAACCCAACGATATCATTCTGCAAAATTATTGAAGATACCACAAGGCCTTTGAACTCATCTAACCGTGTCGAGTGTGATAAACTCTCGATATTCATATAAGTTTCAAGTAAGTTGAAAAACGGCGTTACACCAACGGATGCCTTGCGGATGTCCATATAGGTTTCGATACTTCGATCGGGCGATACCTGGTAACTCATTTCACGCTTTTGTCCCATTAATGTCTCCTGAGCATCTTTGAAGAAACGTTTGCCGGCATCTTCGGGAATCCACTTTCGAACATGGATCATGAGAGCTTTCACCGTTACTACTATTTTCAGCCATTCATCTTCTGTAACTATATACATGTCAAATTTTGCCAAAACAAACACACCCTCCAAGACATACCATTAAGCTTCGGCAAGTCTTGTTCTTGCAAAAGAGTGGCGCAATAATCGAGCAGCCCAGCTGCATGGCTTGGATCCATCCGCTCGACTTGGTCATCTATCGAACACAACACAAAGTACCAGGCTGCTAGAGACAGTACGAAGCCCCGATGTTGGATTCCCGGAAAGACTTTTTCCACTACTTTTAGCTCGTCCACACAGGCTTCTCTCAAGGCATCTTGCTCTATCGTCTTGGGCGAAAGCTCAGCCGCCAACCTAAACTCTATGTGATCGTCCATGTAGCTTGTGTATGGTGAGCAAGAGATAGTTTGAACAGGTGCATGGCTGCCCGTCAGGTCGGGGACGTGAAGCTGATAATTAATATTTAGCATATCAATCACGTTCTTGGGCGACGAGGGTACATACCTGAACTGGACCATGACTGCATTTGATGTTCACTGGAAGGGTTCTCATAATGAAGATTGGATAAGATATGAAGGAGGTATTAGGAATACGTGAGATGGATAACATGTTCAATTAATAGCAAGGATGGGTATCCAGACTAGAAAGCCACATTTCGTACAGCTGAGCGCTACGCAGCTATCTTCAGTTTCGGCCCCTTACGTACGGAACGTGGATTCCGTATCAAAAGCGCGTAAATTCTGGTTACGGAGATGCGCCAACAAACGCCTGACATGTTGCCTAATTCTCACACACTCCTTTTCATACCATGATCGGCAGCGATTATTGCAATCCTCCAGCTCGTATCATTCAGCTACAATCCTTCGGCGTTTTATAAACCAAATGAGGACGCTGAAACATACATGTTGGTGTCACAGCGAACCTTTCCGTGAGGCCTCCCCTCAAATGATAAGCTCTTTGAGGTCCTACTGGTCCTACATCCTAGAATGCGAATCACGTTCACACTACCTAACGTCACCTAAGCTTATTTAATTAACTTCTGCAAACAAGAGCCAATCGAAACATCGATAATGAATTCGAGATGACGGGTAGTTCGGCGCATCCGCACAGTAAGAATCCTGAAGGTCATTATACCGTAGTGCTCTCATCACCCCATCCCAATAAACATTAGGCAACCATCCCGAAGAACTGATGACTGGTGGTCTTAGGTGGATATATTGCTTGAATATCATGACACTGCTTGAAGATCTTTCGTCCCCGCGGTAAGGGCGTTCACTGACTTGAGTGAGTTGTATAGAGCCTGCATGCCATGATAATATGAGAGCTTGTGTAGCAAACGATTTCGAAATGGGCTCTACTATCATATAAACTATTTAGGAACATGAATACGACTAAGACTACACTGTTGCCCCATTGAGGCTATCGTCACGACGTAAAATGTACAACTGTGGACCCTCTTTCTTGCCATTTTCAGGAGGTGTAGAATCTGAAGACCTCTTTCTTCCATTGGACATTGAACTCCCAAAGTAACGAGTCTCAGGTCTCTTGACTCTGGCAAAGATTGCCAAGAGGAGAGGCTTGTATGTGGGAAGGCTAGCACATAATATCGCAGTGCCACAATGAATGTTCATCCAAATACAATCCACGACGACATCGGCTAAATCCGTGTTAGCTCAACTTATGTATATTCCCGACGCTGGGCAATAACTTACGGAATATCTGGTGTTTATGAAATGCTAGACCCATGCGAATTGGTCCTGTGATAACGACGCTTCACTCTATGTTAGCGATTTCCGGCATAGGACGCCATGTACTCACAATGAACCAAGCAAGAATATCCCTAGCAAACCAATCTTCTTCTTGATGGGAAGGTGAAGATTGAATACTTCCTTGAGTGGAAGAACAAGTATGATTAAGTCCAACAATATCTCAATCCCCAAGATAATCATGAAGAAGGTACTGTAGAAGAGGCACTTGCCTTGTATCGTATGGTTCCAATCATAATTTGGAGGCAAGCATACGCACACCTCCACGATGGTCGCGGCGATGGCCCAAAGAATGTTGAAAACCATGATGATATGAGATATCCTGCGGAATTCTGGGAGAGGGAATAGGCGGTTGTAGAGGAACAAGATAGAACAATTGATCAATGCAACGCCGGCAAAGTACATTGTCATTAGGATGTATAGAAACTACAGACCAATATCAGTTATGGGTGACAGCGTTTACCATGATACAGGATGCTTACCTTGTGGAAAGTAACGCTTATTCTCGGATCCCCTGGATCATCAGGCTTGCTTCCCTCCCAGAAAGCTTGATCCAAAGCTGTTAGCTATGCACAAGTATCACCAGGGCCATAGCAGCGTACCGTAGAGTTCCATTCCAATCATGGCAGTGATAGGCAGCAAGCTCGCCAAGATACACCAGTCGTCCATTTGTAACTTGGCTTTGATCACAACACGGGTCGCTAGGCGTAGAGCAACTGATACGAAGTTTGCGACAGTGAACGCAATGCCGGTCCCGATGGCTGCATCCCTGTTTGCTTTCACATGCTCAAGGAGTTCCATAATGAGAAAGTAAAGTCCGAAGAGGAGAAAAAGTGGGACTGGTTGATAAAACGTTTAGGAAATTACTGTGTTGGGGCATGGGTTGGAGGTTTCATCTCCGTATAAGTAGGAAGCTTAGCGGATTTGAGCGATGCGGGCTGGTCAAGTGTGAGCATATTCCTGGAAAGGAGGGGCCCCAGAATCCTCTGAATATAGAAGCACGTCAAAGATAGCGTGTTTTATTTACTCATTCACGCCTCCTGCATGTAAGCATACATTCAGCTGCATTTTAGAAGCGAATCATTGCCACGAGGACATCCACACCAGAAAACAGCCTATACCACATCGATCCAATCAAGAACTACCGGATTATCAGAGTTTGTGTCGTGTAAACATGTAATCTATCGTCAATACCATATTCCCAATAAAAGACCATTTTCGCAACCCCGCATGTCTTTGTGGTGGGGGCCGTTAATCACAGCCTTTGATATTATAGTAGCTGGGACATAACCCTGCTGATGACTGCATTGGACGGCAAAACTTTCGCTTGGTGAAGCAGTTCATTCGTCCAAGAAAGAAAAAAGGCAAACGAGGCAACGAGGCAGAACTGAGGGGTCAGTGATCGGCTCCCTCCACACGGCATCTTGGGCATGATGGTTCTCTTGAAATTTCCCATGAGGCAAAAACTACTATCATCCAGGGGCGCCAGGATCGGAAGTATGGAGCGATCTCCTGGAAGACTTATCTTCTTCTTACATTCTCTTGCGATAATCATACATGTGGGGGCTATTTCTCTCCGCCTTGTTTTGCTTATGTTGATATCCTTCGGAACCCGATGTTACTTTGTACTACGGAGCCTGCATTTAGCTGTCTTTCTACCTTTTTCAATATCGAACGCCAAATATCATACCTCCACCATTTGATATAGGACATTGTAGTGTCATCAGTGATAATCAATGCTTACAATCCGACTTACTGTAGCATGAATAGTTCTTGCTCCCATCATCTCGTCAACACTCAAGGCAAGACAATTGTTCTCTAGTCCCTCCTTGAATTTCCACCATAATCTCGCAGATGGCTTTTAGTGCTTTCCCACAAGTCGCTAAATTATTCCAACTCAAAGACGGAACAACCTACGCCTACGTCACCATACCAGCACAAGCTACCAATCCAACGTTTCTCTTTCTTCACGGCTTCCCCAGCTACAGTTATGGCTGGAAACATCAAATTGACAGCTTATCCAAGGCAGGCTATGGTATCATTGCCCCTGACCTTCTTGGGTATGGTGATACGGACAAACCTACGGAGGTCGCAGCATATAACCAGAACGAGATAGCAAGACATGTTGTTGAGATACTTCAAGAAGAGAAGGTGGAAAAGGTAATCGGAGTTGGTCATGATTGGTGAGTGAAATACTTAGGACCTGCCGCGATCCATCTAAGACGGAAAACCAGGGGTGCAGCATTCTTGACGCTTCTAGCACGCAATCACATCGATAAGTTTCTAGGTCTGGTTTATTTGGGTGCTTATCTTGAACCAGGTGCTAGGCATGATATCTGTAAGACTCCCATGTCGCTGTTTCAAACCCATTCACTATCCGTTCGACTAACCTTTCTACTTAAGATGTCATCAACAGCGCCACCAAAAATACTTTTGGCTACCCCATATATGGATACTGGGAATTCTTCAACACAGATGAAGCAGCCAAGCTTCTAGATGAGCATGTAAATATAATTTTCCCCTGCGTCAATCCCTTCTCTGACCTTTCACAAGACTGCATCTTTTACGTCATTGTTCTATCCCCGGGACTACGAATTCTGGAAAACTGATCTCACACCACTCGGTGGGGCCAAGGCGTGGGTTCTGCAGAACAGAATGATTGATGGAGCTCCAGATTGGTTTCCCCAAAACGACATGGATGATCTTAATCGAGTTATGAGTGAGGGGGGTTTCACTGGTCCCTTGAACTGGTAAGCATAACCACTGCCATTCATTGACTACTTACAATGGCTAATACCCTCATAGGTATAAGGCTTACATGAGAGGGCTACATTATCAACCCAACGATGCTACAGCAAAGGAATCAGCGATAGTAGATATGCCTACTGTGCTAGTCACTGCATCTCAAGACATTGTTTGCAGAGCTGATCTCGCTAGCCGGAGATCGAAAGAAGTATTGAAAAATCTGAAGGTTGAGGAGTTGGATTGTGGGCATTATCCACAGTTTGAAGCCACTGATGAGGTGGAGAGAATCCTACTTGGGTTTGCAGCAAGTGTTAATAGATGATAGGAAAGTTAGCCTTTGAGCCGATATAGTTCGCAATTTCGTCAAGAGAGCATGCTATCAACTATCCAGAAGTGACCATGTACTCTTAAAACTATATCAACCATTCCATGACCTAATACATTGATCTAATGTATCTCAAATACTGAGATCTGACGTTTGCCCTCTTGAATGTCATCGCATGCCTCTCCATCCATCAGACCTAGAACAAAACATGAACCAAGGAAAATGTAATGAGACTCGACTTGTCGAAGAATGATTGGGAAATGACAGCCGGAAGCCACGCAGAGGAAATCACCCTTCGACAGGTGTGCTTCAGTGATTCCCAAATATCCAGGGCCAGCTAGAAACACCTGACACGCCTGGAGAATTTTCAAATGGTAGCATATGTCAACGGCATATTTACCCACTATTTCCGCAGCCATTTCCGCCAATGAATGCTTACCAATTTCATGCAATGCGGGCTCAACGTTCTTACATAACACTATGAATGATAAGTGTAGGATAAAATCTCTATCATTGTCGACACCAATCCGTTGACCCCCCGCAAAATTGTAGTCGCTCACTAGAACTCGAAATAGAGCGATATCCCAAGGGATACCTGTGATGTATTCACCGTTCCTGGCGGATATGAAGGACGCACAGAACTGCTTCAGTCCGTTTCGCATTGCATCGGAGGGTACATGTTCGATCTCAGATATGGTTCCGCAATTTATACCGAATACTTGAAGCGCCGATCCATGGACTGTGGTCTTTTGTCGTTCAAGCTGGGCCTGTGGAAATTTCAAACCACATGTGCTGATTTTAGTGGAACGGCGTGTAACTAAATCCGCCTCAACTGCAACACTCAGATCATGTATCCATGATGGAAGACCCCACTGATTAGTCTGGCTTGGAGGATGCCTGAATAGAACAAAAAGCGCTTGATGATCTACAAGCCGTGACGAAAAGTCCTTGTAAACATCGCTAACTGATAGCTCGTAGGCGGGCACTATTGAACTAGGAGAGAGTGCAAGCGCTTCATACAATTTGTCTCGGGGATTGGTAGCATACTTGTCCTGGAAAATCGGAAGGAAAATCCATGTCGCTTGAAAAGGAGTGAAGTGGTGCTTGTTGGCGATTCGTTCTCCTGAATCTTTCCCAAGGGTAATGATTCTTTTCAAGTAGGGTTTAACGTCATAGCAGTCCCTGGTCCGATAAATGTCACCTATGGCCTTGAATCCGAGTCCCTTCTTAATATGAACGTTCGAACTAAACACTTGCCAAATTACTGTAATGCCGCCACCATGGAGGAACTCCGGACAGGGCATGTGAATGAGTTCGTGCAGCCGATCAGAAAATGTTTTCAATCTTCCAATCTAACATACTGCTTGCCCACACATGAAGTAAGCCTTCCTCGGAAGAACTAGCTCTTGAAAAGTCCAAACTCTTGTCCGGTATGCTCGTAAGAAGATGTTTCTAATGGAGGTCCATGTATCAGACATCCCAATGACAGATCTATCAGGTATCGGCCAAAGTTGAGGGTGCTTCTCGAGCCAGACAACCCCATGACCTTCTTCACCACTCCCACACTGGTAAATTATTTCAAATGCTAGTTCACTTCGTTCCGCTTGCAAGCTTAGCCACGTAATTGTGAAATCGCAACGACTGTAAATTTCAGCCATCAAAGGCACTTGGTGGTTTTTCTCCTTCATATCGTTTTGATTGATGCAAATGGCATCAACCCAAACATTGCGACCTACAACGTTTGGTTTTAGGTCTTCCCTCATATTGATTTGCAACTGGTGTAGGAATTGGACTAAATTAGTCGCTTCTTGGAAAGGCATTCCATTGACCAATATCTCCTCAGTGGTGTTGGCATCACCCCAAACGTAAGATAATGCAATGAATTTGCACGATTCGTCCTTCAAAGAGCCCGTTTGAAGACTCCAGCCAATGCTACTATCATTGGATGATTAGGAGTGAAGCCTGATGAATCGTATTTCTTGTTTAGACTTATCGAGGGACGAGTAAAGGGGCTCTTTGCATGGAACGGAGGATTGACATAGAGAGGGAAGTATATGTGAGGTTGTTGTAGGATCTGTGGCTGGAATAAATGCGGAATTAGAAGGAAAGGTAGTAGTTGAAGGTAATGGCTGTGAGCTGGAGGCCTGTGAGTTGGAACCCGGTGCATGCGGTGATTTTAGATCGGATGCAGGGAATGAGTTGACACCGGATCTAGGCAATGGATTTGAATCAACCTCGATCGGCAGCCATGTATCATATTTGGGCGAAAGAAATGAGGTGGATATAGCGGTCCCAGCAAGGGATTCGTCCTGGGAGGGTACGGGGGCCGTTGAAGCTGAAGAGTCTTTAGAACCTTTGGCCCGCCAAAGACAAGGACAACACAGAAAAGGGAATCGCATAACGAAGTCACCGTTGGCTGATTCTTGTTGTTCCCAGTTGCAGAGTAGTTGATGCGCTGTGAGAGAAAAAGCGTGTTCAAGCCGATGCTATCTAGGAATATGGTGGTGAATAGCGAGGCTGAGGTTTCACAGCCACGTTGGACTGCATGAGGCACCGGTGAAGACTAGGCAGCACTAATTCTCTTCCACAGATGACAAGGCTATACAACCCGGTGATTAAACGACCAGTTATTAATTTGAGCAAAATATGCATGCACATCGAATTTCCAGTAGAAGAATACTTTTCCGATATCCTGTTTTTGAAAATCGCCCTATTAAAACCCCCAAAATGACCACCTAAGTTTACATGTAAGAACCCCCTTTTTATCAAGCTACCACAATTCCTCATCGATCAAACATCACATCACCCAAACGAGCAAAGCATTTGAGAAACCACCTTTATACCACATAAGAAATAGTCTAATCTAAGGAGCGAATATAAAGAAACTCCAACCAAACCAAACACCCCGCAGATCCAACTTGTTTTACCAACCCCTTACCATCTTCACTCACCAATCGAGCCCATCAACAAACCTAAGCAACAAGCTCCACCTCCCTAACCTCCACACTCCCAACCCCCTTCCCCTGCTCCTTCTGCTGCTCCTCCCAAGTCTGCACATCCGTATACCCCGCATGCCTCTCATTCGGGGGGAAAATATAGAAAGTCAACCTATCATACGGAGTCAGACTCCTACCAAACTTGATTCTCTCCACCAAATCCGGGTTCGAGATGAAGTATCTGCCCATGACGAAGGCGTCGTAGTCACCAGTCTCAAGCACACCCCAGCAATTGGTGTCGTTCCAGCCGCCGGCTGTGAAGCAGGGGGTGTTGCCCATGATCTTGCGGATCCATTGCAGGTTCACGGTGTCGGGGTTGAGGCCCCATGAGGCGATTTCGGCGTTCTTTTGTTCGGCGGTAAGGAATTGGTCGAAACGCTAGGGATGTAAGTGTTAGCTAGTTATATTGATTTGGAGGAGGGGGGAGGTAGGATGGAAGTATGACTTACAGGTTCAACAAGAGAGATATAAGAGAGATTCGGGAAGCTAGCCTTAAGCTTCTCACAAAGCAGCGTATGAGTCTCCACCCTCTGCTCCCCAAACATGCCGTTAAGCAATCCAAAAGGACTAAGCCTAATAGCAACGTTCTCCTCTCCAACCTCCTTGACCAATCTCTCGGTGACCTCGTAGGAGAACCTACCTCGCTTCTCAGGCGATCCTCCATAAGCATCTGTCCTGGTATTCGTGTTCGAGTTCAAGAACTGGTCACCCAAGTACCCAATCCCAGAATGGAACTCAACACCATCGAATCCAGCCTCCATGGCCATCTTAGCAGCATTTCCATAGTCAGCGATGACTTCTTTGATGCCGTCGACAGTGAGGGTCGCGGAGGTGTAATCAATGTACTTTGGGGGTTCGGTCCAGCCTGGTGGGAGACCAATCGCGCGGGCCTCGGCGTCATGCCAGGGGACGGAGGAGGCGGAAACACTTGGAACCCCGCTGTAGGGTTCCATGGTGGCGCGACCTTCGTGCCAGAGCTGTGCGTAGATGAATCCGCCTTTGGCGTGCACGGAGTCGGTTACTTTGCGCCAGGCGGGGATGTGGGCTGGGTGGAAGAGGGCTGGGATACCTGGGACACCGCTGGCCTGTGTTATATCATCAGTATCACTATCCGAATAGAATCCAAACTCTCTTCAACTGAGGAGGATTGAGGGGGTTTGTATACATACTTGAAGACTGACGGGAATAGCCTCCGAGATCAAAAGACCTCCATCCGTTGCACGTTGCGTGTAGTAATCCACCTGATGCTGATCAGGGATCCAAACACGGTTTGGGTTCTCAAGCTTGGCGTTTGGATCGAGAGCCGCGGCGCGGAAGCGCGTCATGGGTGCGTGGACGATACGGTGTTTGAGTTCGATTTTTCCATTGGCGATTTTGAGGGGGGTGAAGATTTTGGAAGAGGGGCCTTTTGGTGGTGCTGACATTTTTGCTGGATTTTGGTTTGAGTTATTTTTTGGGAAATGAGATGTAAAAGGAAGCTGGAAATTGGAAGTTGAAGATGCAAGTTTGGGGTTTTTGTGGAATTGATGGTGATCGTGTAGTAGCTCAGTGAAGCTGGATGTTGATGATGTCGATGTCGATACAACCACTGAACCATTTCCAACTTAAATACAAAGAAAGTCTCTCCATGATGACGATGAATCGGCTCACGATGGAGAACCGAGTCGTGATCCGCTCAGGAACCGTTCGATCAAGGTTCTACGGACGGTACATGGAGGCCGTTGAAGGGTGTTGAACCCTAACGAAGTGAATGTGTAGGTAAAAGATTACTACTCCGGAAGCGAGGCCGCAGCCTTATTCTCGCCACTAACCCACCGGCGGCGTACAAACGCCGCGGACGCTAATTTGAGCCCCCACGTCCGTCGTTCGGATTGGTTAGGCGTGCATTCTGACAAGGGTAAAGGTAGTACGCGGAACGGCCATGGCAACACAAGAGTGAGAAAGTATAGATGTTTAGGAGAGTTTATGCTTATTGTCGTCATAAGAACCTTAGAAAGTAAAACATGTACTCTGTATTGACAAATTTTCCATGGCTGTTTGGCTGTCTGCAAGGGCATCACACCAGGAAGCATCCCATCCGAAGGACCCGGGAAAACGGTTGCGGCGAATTCAAGACCAATCAACGCACATGGATGGAATGATCGACCGGACCTCCGTTTTCTAGTCCATCCCTTGCATATTTGCAGATTACTTGATTGCTAATAACGTTAAGAGAAGAATAGCATGCTTACCTTTGTGGGGGCCCGCATTCTGGTGTGAGCCAACAAAACCAGCGGACATCCGTCAGGCAGTCATTCGACTCCTTTCCAACCACATTGCGCTTCATTCATTCAATTCACAACATCCATTGTAAATCGCCCATGCATTACCAATCGCGGACCTTCTGCATCGCCTACTTATTGGCAGGCGCCGATGGCTAGGGAGTGATTGCTCGAATTCTCGATTTTACCTTCACTCACCCCACCCACCGTTATCTTCGCTGCCGTTGCTGCTGCATCGTACCTCTGCCACAGCACATTTCGGCGCAACAACCATGTCTTCGGAAAAAGAACACGAGTTAGAAACACCCCCGTCGGCCGAGCCTGCTGGTTTTACCAAAGAGGAAGCTGAGGTAGACACGGCTTCGAAAGAGTCCGAGGAGGAGTTTCCTACGTCATGGAGATTAGCGTCTATTGTCACCGCGTTGATCCTCGGCATGTTTTTGGTATGTCAAGTCTGGATGACGAATTCATGCGATAGAGCTAACGTGATGCTGATAGGCTTCGTTGGACATGGTACGGTGTCTTTGTCAAGCCTCCTAACCATTGCGCATTGCTGACTTGCCTAAGACGATTATCGGAACGGCTATTCCTCGCATCACGGAACAATTTCACAGCTTGGATGAGGTAGGTTGGGTTGGATTGCCGGTTTGGGACATCTGGTTGACATGGTGGTTAGGTTGGATGGTATGGATCGGCCTTCTTCCTGGCCATGGCCGCGTTTCAGTCCACGTGGGGGAAGGGATACAAGTTCTTCGATCTCAAGTGGACCTTCTTGACGGCCGTGGTGGGGTTCGAGATCGGCAGTCTGATATGCGGTAGGTCTCACTTCTCCATGGAGATTGGAGTACATGCTGATGTCGCCAAGCTGTTGCCCCGAATAGTACCGCACTGATCGTGGGAAGAGCCATCACCGGAGTAGGAGCTGCTGGTATCATGAGTGGTTCCTATTCCATCGTCGCTTATGCCGTCCCGCCCCATCGACGACCTGCGTTTGGAGGAATCATGGGTGCTACGTTTGGTATATCGAGTGTTATCGGACCATTGTTGGGAGGAGCCTTCACGGACAATGTCTCATGGCGATGGTGGTGGGTAGTGTGGGAATCTGACGTGCATATTCATTAATTGCTGACAAGATGGGCAGCTTCTACATCAACCTGCCGATCGGTGGAGTATCGGCGGCCATGATCACCTTCTTCTTCAAGAGCCCCAAAGCGTCTGTGTTCAAAGGATCACTGAGTCTCACGGAAAAGGCGCTGCACATGGACCTTCCCGGAGCATTCGTCATCTTGGCGGCCGTCACCTGCATCCTCCTTTCGTTCCAATGGGGTGGGACCACCAAAGAATGGAGTGATTCTGAGGTGTGGGGAACACTGCTCGGGTTTGGGTTGCTCGTGCTTGCGTTCATAGCCGTTGAGTGGTGGCAGGGAGAGCGGGCGTTGCTGGTTCCTTACCTGCTGAAGGATAGAGTGGTATGGGCGGGGTGCATCTTCACGTTCTTGTGAGTTGGTTCATGCATGCTCCATGGATCCTGGAGATATAGGATGCTAATGCCAGGAACAGCATGGGTGGTGGGTTCTTCGTGCTGCTTTACTACCTCCCCATCTACTTCCAGGCAGTGCGTGGAACGTCTGCGGAAGCGAGTGGGATACGGAATCTGGCGCTTATCATTTCTGAAAGTAAGCCCTTCCCCTTGGCCCCCGCAGTCCGCAGGGATTGATTCTAACCGTGTGATGTGCACAGCCGTCACGACGGTCGTATCCGGGATCCTGATCTCAGCACTCGGCCCGTTTGCCCCTTACATGGTGCTTGGCTCGATCTTGTCGACGATTGCGGCCGGGCTGACATACACCCTGTCGACGACATCCAGCTCCGGCGAGTGGATTGGATACCAAATCTTCCTGGGCATCGGGGTTGGCATCTGTTTCCAAGCACCCGTCATGGCAGCCCAGGCACTAGCCAAGGATGAGAACGTGCCCACCACGACGGCCCTGATCATGTTCTTCCAGACCATGGGCGGAGCGTTATGCGTCAGCGCAGCGCAGGCGGCCTTCAGCAACAAGTTGATCGAGTCGCTCAGGGACAACATGCCGCACATCGATCCAGGGCACGTCTTGGCGGTGGGAGCGACGGACATTCAACGTGTGTTCGCGGAGGCTGATGTGCCGGGCATCATCGACGCGTACATGGACGGGCTGAAGGTGGCGTTCATCTTCATTATCGCGCTGTTTGGGGCGACGGCGGTAGGTAGTGTGACGGTACCGTGGATCAATATCAAGAAGACGGTCAAGCCGGGAGCCAAGCCAGTGGTGCCGGTGTGAAGGGCGGGAGAGAAAGAGGGTGGGTGTGTGGGTGTCGAGGTGAGAGGCGAGACAGGTAGAGCTTGTGCGGGCCGTGCAAATGGCGACGGGTAGATAGAGAATAGACGGAGAAGGAGAAATGCAGAAGAGAGTGCGTCGGATTGACTAGGTGGAGTGGTGAGTGGTGAATGTTGGTGTTGGACGCGATACGAGCGTTGTGATGAAGGCGATGCAATGACGAAAGGCGGGACGGGGACGGCGAAATTGATTTTCGCCAAGGATTGATAGAAGGCCCACGTAATATTTGCTTAGAAACCGTAGAAATAGAAAAGGGCGGCCGGCCATTGGAGCTTCCGCGTCTCGTTTCGGTTGGAAATCCGTTAGTTACGCGGGGAGCTCGCGATTGTGGTCAGCATCATCCCACCACTCTCCTCTCTCTACTGACTACCAAGGGCTAGCTCTGGCTGTACCGTGGTATAGCATAGCTACTTGCAGCATTCAACGCCTTCAACGGCCGAGGAGAATATGCATGTCTTATAGCCGCATAGCCAGGCGGGTTGGCCGATGTGCCCTGCCCTGCATCATCGTGAAGGCCACATGCCACTTCGAGCGTAGTCGTTGCGAGGCCGTCGCCGTTGTTCCTTAACGCCGCGGAGGGCGTACTCCGCTAGAATGCTGCGGTCGTCTGCACCAGCAGCAAGCATGCTCCTCCTTGTCGCGCCCTTGTTTTTTGAATTGAAGTTAGTTGCGGTAAGCAGCGCTATAATCCTATAATCCTATAATGCATTAATCCTCCTATAGGGCTGAATCAACTCCTACATACGTGCGTACACGCGCATGAGTGCGGCGGAGTTGCACGTTGTTTCTAGGGATGGCCTTCCTCGCGTGCGGCCAGCATCCTGGGAACCACGCTTCTTGCGAGCATCCATACTTCTCGATCGACCCGACCATCAGCACTAGCAGCAATACGAAGGGACGAATAATGGAAGGCAAGGGAAGTGGAGGCTGAATTTGCACAATTGCTTCTAGCTGCGTCGCCGGCGTCCTGGGAGGCTTTCCACCCGCGAAGGCTCCCGCCAGGTTCCCGCTGCAGCTCCCGTGGGAACCGCTGCAGCTCGTCGCTCTCGCTCTCGCTGCTCACAGTCAGGCCCTTCGCATCGCATCGCATGCCATCGCTCGCATCTGCCCTCAGCCCTCAGCAACCTTGGCTTGGCCCTGCATTGCCAACCTGCTGCTACATGATTTTTACCCCTTCTTACATACGACAAAATGTCCGCAGCCACCACGCCGCCGCCCATCTCCTGCCTCTCCTTCCATCTGATCCCAGATCCTCCTCCTCATGAACGTCACCCTCATTGCCTGCCTGCCCTGTGCGAAGGCAAAGGCCAAATGCGACAAACGGGTAAGCAGCACCACCGCGCGACCCAGCACCAGCCCCGCATCTCTCCATTCCACCTCCATACACCTCCATACACCTCCACGCTGACATCTGTCACCATCCACCAGCTCCCCATCTGTTCACGATGCCTTCACAAAAACATCAAATGCGAAGTCCGACGACCGAAGCGATATCCTCTATCCACTCTGCCTCCCCAAGAGCCCCCGCGATCCGCCCAGCAGCCTCCCGCTCCTCCTCCACAGTCTTCGCAGCCTCCTCAGCCTCCCACGCCCTCCTCCACCACCTCTCCCTCGCCCTTGGCGCAAAACGATGCCCTGGTTGACGCCGCTCTACAATCCCTCTTCCCTTCCCGACCGAATCATAATACAAACCTGATACATGCCGGTACGCTGGGCGACTTCCAATGGCCGCCACCCCCGGCTGAGCAGAGCCCACATGGCTACACTACCGACGGTTTGGTGGATTCCATGTTTCTAGCCACGAATGGCGCGTCTATGGATTTCGACTTCACATTGGACACTCAGCCCATACACGTTCCACAAAGAATACACGCGGAGGGTCCGAATTACGCGTCTGCCAATACCTCTACAGCTCCATTGGCGGGACAGGAGCAGCGTATGCTTCCAGACCCGAAGTCATGTCCGAATCATCATACCGAGCATGAAAACAACACCAACAGCACGGCGGGGGAGAGCTGGCCATACTTTCGATGCAATCCTTCGACCAGTCAGCACCTGATCCCGCGAATGGGCAGCGTCTATCTCATGCGGTTGGAGGATACCTGGAACGACCAGTCCGTCTGGTCCACGGCCAATCGGGCCCTATTCTCCCCACCGTGTCCCCATCACCAATCACATCTCTCCATCGAGCCCATCCAGGACAGTCTCAGAGATAAGCTCATGGTGATTTCGCAGGGCTTCCTCAACCGCGCTCGGGATATCCATCGGACGGGCAGGAAGGACCAGTCGCCCACCGAGCCGAGAGCTTCTTCCACCACCAGCTTCACCGGCTTCTTCATCCTTCCGCCTCCATCCGTTCTCGACTGCTTTCTTCGCACCTACGCCTGTCGCGTCGAGCAATACCTCCCTTTCTTCCCTACGGCCACATTAAGTCCGACACAACTCATCAATTCCAACGATGAGAAGTTATCCATCCTGCTCCTTCTGCTCATGATTGCCCATGGTGCCATGGGAAGTGAGCTGCCGGAAGCTCGACATCTGGCCAACGGCTTGATAGAGACGTGCCGCATCTGCATGTATGATGTCATTGAGAAGAATGTGCAGATGACGAGCTCCCCGGTGATGCTGCGATGTGCTCTGCTCTACTTGAACGCTGCTGCATGGAGTGGGAACAAGTGGCACATGGATCTTTCCGCCGCCCAGATACGCATGTACATGTCGGTTCGTTGCCATTCCCACATTCTGTCCCACAATCCTGATTACTGATCCTGTATCTAGATGCTTCGGTGCTCTCGTCTATTGGATTCTCGGCAATCAACGCTCGCCGATACGAATCTCATGGTTCGACTGGATGGTTACTGGAAGGAATGGCAAACGGAGGAGACATACAATAGGTTCGTCCTATTTTCTACCTACTTTATGCGTGTGTTATTGACCACATCCAGGCTCATCTACTGCTGGGTTGCTCTTGATCAGGAAACAAACCTCTTCCAGGATCGGCAACCAGACCTCGACATCAACGATCTCAATGCCCCCGTGCCGGATCACGATAAGCTCTGGAATGCTACCTCCGCGGAAGCCTGGCAAGCGTTATATTGTGAAATCCACCCACCGCATACGCCAAACCCCGAATCGAATGGTTCCGACCAATCGCTCGCTAAGCTGTTCAAGCAATTTATGGGCAATGCTCTACCTGATAACGGAGATTCCTTATCGCTGGCTGAACTCAGACTCCTTCTGCACCCGCTTCAAGCATTGATCTATCACCTGAACAAGAGCCTGGTCTACTTCTTCAATTCCAGCAATCAGAGGTTTTTCAAAGGCTTGCTTACCCAATTGGAGGATGTACAGTATCATCTCAAGGACTGGTACGTCATCTCGAGCCGGGTCATGCAGCGGACCGACACGGCTACGGTGCAAGGGTATTCGATCATGGCCATGTTCCATTTGATTAGTCTCAACGCAATTACTTACTTCCCTGACATTGAACGGCTAGCACGGCGTGAATTCACCGCCGATCAATTTCGTGAGGCTCTTTGGGCAGGAAAACGGTGTCACGATGAAACGGCACAGATCTGGTGCCACTGCGGCCAAGTGATCCGATATTTTCGAAAGGTGCCCGCCTCAGACCGACCTTATTGGTGGAGTGCAGCCATATATCGGGTGGCGCTCTGCATGTGGGCGACGAGTCTCGCCATTACGATGGGGGGTTCCAAAGATATCTTCTCCACGTCATCACGAGAGAGGATAGCGATTGACGTCCTGCCGTTTGATCATCCGTCCATTCTGCGTTACCTACGCTATCAGGATGGGATTCCGATGCTGTCTCATGGTGACGGCAGCATGGTTCAATTGGAATCACCGATTGATATAGTACAGCATTGTCATGATGTCTTGAAGGAAAAGGAACCAGGGTCCCAGCTGGATGAGGGAATCGGTGTTCGACTGTCAGAAATGGTGAGACGGTGGAGGCAGTGAATAGCATCACGTAGCCGGTATGCCAGCTGGGATAGCTGCAAGCGAATTACTGAAGCGATATTGCGCCACCACATCGGAACCACAGCATCGCATGGTTGTATGTAATGTAATGCATGCCCTGATGGGCACGTACGTTGGCCTAGCGTGAGCAGTTTCCCTAAGCACAATTAGCCGGTGTGAGATCTGGGGGGGAGTCGAGTCGAGTACGAGGGCCGTAAAGGGTCTGTGTTGCCTATCCTGTCAGCAACCGTCTATCAAAACGCTACCCAGGATGACGATAAGACGTCCGGGCCCGTGTAAAAGGAGCCGGGAGTTACCTAAAGGATACTTGGGGATACTGGCTGAGATGGCGCGGTTCGCTGACGGCATCGCCTGGCCGTGTCCGAAGCTTGTTCGCCGCATGGCTGCCGCTGGGTCTGGAGATAAGAAAACCCGGCTGACGGTGGCTTGCAGGTGTGGGGTGAGGGGAGGGGGGAAGGGGA
>AJFL01000050.1:0-41276 GCA_000467735.1 Rhytidhysteron rufulum CBS 306.38
AGGAAAAAAAAAAAAAAAAAAAAAAGGAAAAAAGAGGAAAAAGAGTCTATAATACAGGATCAAGTCTTTCAAGCTTCTATGTACGAAAGCTGAAATGGTGTATGGTGGTATCTTAGAAGCAGAATAAGAAGCCGCATCACCGGTATGGGATGCGGAAGAGGAGAAGAAGATCCTTGGAAGGAAAACCAACAAAAGAGAAAAACCAAAAGAACTCGAATGCAAGAAAAAAAAAACAGTCATGCAGAGTAACGGTGAGACTAAGGATTACAGAAACACACAGGCAGCCACCCACCCCAAGATGCTAACATGCAAGTTTTGGTTGCACAGGAGCCGCCCGGAAAAATGGAAAGAGCAAACACTACCCGTGCATCATTATCAACTCATTATTAAGCACTCGATCCCCTCTTCAGGTCTTCGTCTTCATCTTCTCGTCTCTTCCCCTTGCCCTTCCTCCTAGTGATCGCGTCTTTTATTTCAATGTAACTGTTCCGCTTGCTTCCCTCTTTGCTGTCGCTGCTATCTTTCTTCAACCCCTTGACTTCCTTCAGCACGTCCCGGAAACCTTCTTCAAGGTTCGTCATCCGAGCGAGCATGATCCGATTCATCATCGCCCCTTCATCGTCCTCGTCACTCTTCCGGCTACGGATCTTGGTTGCCATGTGATTCTCAAGCTGCGTCGTGAAAGAAGCTGGGTAATCGTTCATATTGAAGTCTGGTCTATGGTGGTTATCACCGATATCGGATGCCAGATCCAGTGCCACAGCGGCGAAGGAGGGATTCCGTCGACGGGAAGGGTCAAGTGCTATCAACTGAGCAATGTTGGGCGTCGATTGATATAATTGGCGTGCTGGAAGAACTGGTCTTGGTTTTGCCGTACTGGCCGCTGTGGCCGTGCGTTTGGGCGTACGACGTCCATCGGCATGGATCCGACCCGGAGTGGCCGTCCCGCTGCGGGTGTGTGGGAATGCCTTGACAGGCGACGTTGACGCTTCACTTGGTTCGTATGGAGTTTTGTTTGGACTAAAGAGGATCGTGTTACTTGAGGGGTTACGATGGTGTCGCTTTGGGTGGAAGGCTTCGGCAAGCGTCACATCCCCGCCGTGGTAGGACGAAGCAACACTTGGAATATTGGGAGTACGGGCTTTGATCGTCATTGGCGTGCGGAAGTACTCTTCCTCCGATGATTCATATGGCGAGGAGCGCTTCGTCTCTTTCATGATAACCTTCTTCGGTTCCGGGGTGATGTGCACAGAAGTGGCCCTATCATCATCGTCGTCGTTATCATTGGTGACCAATTCGTCATCTCCATCCGCATCGGTCTGCTGGTTCAACTCTTCCATGGCAACCTCCGGCTCATCATGTTCTTCCATAATCGGTTTAGGGCGACCGCGTCGAAAGGTGATACTGTTATCGGGGTCTGAAGCGACTGATCGGGCAATCGCCTTTGGTTTATATTGATTGTGCGATGTTGCGGCGCGTCTGAGGTAAGGTCGACGGGACTCGAGACGATCTAAAACGGATTGTGCTTCCTCTTGAGGTGGAAATGCCCCTCCTTCGTGACCAACGCCATTCATCCAATCCCTGACCACGTTGCTGGAATTTCTCCTCCTCCCCGTGCTTTCATTAGTATTTTGTCGAATGGCTTGATTTCGGAATGGCCGCCTGAAAACCTCTTCTAATGCACGATCCTTGCGGAACGTTGTGATGGAAGGCTCCCGCAAACGTGTCCCTGGACTGAATAGATCGTTTCCGCCTTTGATACTGAATGCAGGCATTTTGGAAGTGGAGCGACCACGCCGTTCAACAAGGTCCGTTGGAGCGTATGACCTATGCGATAGGATCAAACGTTCATATACGAAGATCGAGAAGAGGAGCGGCAGATGAGTGACTTTGATGATGGTACGATTCAATCGGACAAACCTCCTGAATGACATTGTGAATTTCAACGGAATAACGAGCCAACCAACTATGTTGGTCGGGGCAATATAAGAGAACAAGGCATCCGATTTGACCATTGAGATGGTATTCACCGCGAATAGAAACTGATGTTCTTCGTTGGCGTTCTGGACGATAGCCATGAAAGAGTTGGTCAAGACCGTAATCAGGATGGTGACGATGAGGAAGTGGCAGATGAACAGGAACAGGGTAAGTAAGGCTCTGCCGAGCGGATTGTAAGCTTCCCACAGCTCCCAAGCCGCAGGTGTAAAACCCATAAGCAACTGGAAGAGAGCGTAGGCAGCGCTTGCAGCATTCAACTTGCCCGTGAATGCCATGGAGAACGCGACAAAGAATCCGCTGCAAGTGATTATAATCAACAATAGAATGGCGACCAGGTCCATGGCCATCATTCTGAATGCAATCAGAAGCTGGGAAAAATACCGGGAATGGTCAAGGACGGAGAAGAGTCTGGGGAAGAGAAGGACGGCTGTCGAAGCGAGGACATCGTAGGCCATATTGGCTATGGTGCCTCTTTGTGCATCGGTCATGAGGATCCCATAGAGGCGGAGCACGTAGTAAACAATGAAGAAGAGCAGAATCCCCAAGTCAAAAGCGTTCCAGACACTCATGATATAGAGACCAAAGCCCTGTTCAGAAAAGCCTACTATTTCATCCTGCTCATAATTAGCAAGAAAATCAAAGAGATGCCAAGGAGAGAAAACCTACGAGCATGAAACCAGCACTCCAAAACCAAAAGACAACCTCGAGCGCCGTAATATCCACAGACTTGTCCGCCAGCACTGCCAGGAAAAGGCCGAGAAGGATTGCAAAGGATACGGTCGAAAACACGGCCCGGTAGCGAGGCACACGAAGTCGCGATAACTTGAAGAGGGACGCATCATGAGGATCATACAACGTGACCGTTCTTCTTACTAGGGGTTCGGTATTGTTGCTGGACCCGCTAATCTCACGCTTTCCAGGATTTTGCAACTGAGAAGGTCCACGGCCCGGAGAGATGTCTTCATTGAAAGTCCCATATCCACGGATTTTGGGGGAGAGCTGTTTGGGCAGTCGATGTAAATTGTCAGCTGCCGAATGGAAAACGATTGTCCCGGCCCAGATCGCTTCGAGTTGCTGGACCACCAGAGGATGGGCGAGGAACTTCTTTGCCTGCGCGCGGATGGCAACCTCTACCGTGGATATGCGCGCCGCACGTGGACCTGACCGCGGTCTCATTCCCCCCGGTGTGGCGGCGCCACTATCCACCCCAGACATTCCTTGCAAGGGATCAAAGTCATAGGACAGGGCATCGATGAGCTCGCGCGTGGAGAATTCCTTAAGCAATCTTGTGGCCAGCAGCTGACAGATCAAGGCCCTCGTCTTGCTGACACCAGCATTCCCTGGATTCGTTTGTGCCTCCCTCTGAAACTGTAGGCAGTTTGCGAGCAAACAATATAGGGTGCCGCGCGAAAAGTACTCGGAGCGAATTTGTTGCTGGATGGGCTTGACAAGGAATTGGGAGACTTGGGGCGATCGAAGCTGGTCCCAGGAAAGGGTGGTTTCGCATCGCTGAATGACAATGATTCGAATAGAGTGCGTGGAGCTGTAAATTGGCAAACGGTCTGTTGGAAGATGATCTATTAGCCAAATTCTTTTCCAATTGCCCCTTCAGGTGAAGGGGAGGCAAGACAAGGCACGGGTGGTGAAACACGTACCTAAAAATTCTGAAAAAACAGGAAGCAAAGGGCCATCTTGCTCATTATCCTCGTCCTCATCTGCTACCTCATCTTCGTCGTGAACGTCGTAATGGTCATGATCGTCGTGTTGATGCTCCGAAGCGCTGCTATGTTCATCGTCCGCAAAACTTGGTCGAGAGCGAGAGAAAGCAGCAAAGAACGGAGAGCGCTCCGAACCTTGGCGGTTTGAAGGTTTGCGCAAAAGTGATGCAAACATGAGAAGCTCACACTGACAACGGCCCCAGATTGCCTGTATTGCAGGTGTTGTTGTCGAGGGTTGGGGGTTGTGGAGAGGAGAGGGTAGTGGAGTGAGGGCGCGGGAGGAAGGGGCGACTGCATTATACAAAACAAAGCGGGCCTACTAGCAACGAACGCCTCTCGTTCACACACCCCGGAAAACCTGGAAAATCCTCGATCCATGGCGGGAACTCATCGCACACCGCCCGTCTACGTGAGGGTGGTCATGAAGCGCCCCGTGAAGGAGTCTTATCACGGCTTGTTCCCCCACAGGATCTGTTATGAGCTGCATCTGGGAGTCGCAAGAACCAATCACAGCGGCGAGCATGCCCACCATGTCCAACGACCATGCATCCAACACGGCTTAGCGACAGACAAGCGGTATGCGCGTCAAGATGGAGGATTGCAGTCCGGCCATGGCGACTGCCCCCTCCATCGAGATGAGATGGTCTGTCCATCGCGAGACTGTTCGCATGGAGATAGACGTTGGACACTCCACCCGCTAACGACCATCAACCGCAACCGCCTCCTCGAATTAGATGAGTCGCCAGATGGAAAAATTTGCATTCGCACGACACAACGAAGGCCTAGTCGTTGAGCTGACCATGGAAATAGGCATGCAAGGGCAATGACGGCATCGGTATTACCTGGGATGCGTTGCACCGCAGAGACGTCAATCATGAGGACGGACAAGTTTTCCTTAGGGGGAGAAGGACGATTGCTATCGCAGACTGGCTTTATCGAATGGCGCTGCAAAGAGGCGTCTTCTCTGCAGGGTGGGAAGTCTAGTCCGATTCTCTCATGATACGGGCTCCTGGGGAAGACAAGCTCAATTGCGCATCCAACGCCATGGCAATGCAGAAAGGTCGAAGCAGAACCAGTATTACACTCGCCCGGTTAGAACAAGCACCAGGGCCAAACTTCCCCGACGTTGGTGAAAACGATCTACTGCGACCTCGGACCATGTGCGGATGCCTTGACTCTTAGGCATCTCTTCCCTGACCCCCACCGAGCGATGACGAAGCCTCAACAGTTGACACATCCTTGCTATGAACATACATCCAACCAGATTCCCTCTCATCCAAACGCGTAAAAGATTCAATTGTGTGAGATCCAATACTTTGTAGAGCGTCAACTTTAGAACTGTGCTAGGAGGTAGATTTCGGATGAAGGCTCCGTCAAGGCGCTATCTTGTGTGAGGGCGCAATGATGTGGAAATTCTCGGCATAAGAGGGTCCTTTTTGTTTGCCTTGCCAAATCTCTAGCGTAGGTGGGTTTTCTCCAGCGCCAAACCTTCAAGGAATCCCTTCCTTCTCATTGGTGCGCTACCCTACCAGATCAAACTTTTAGATTGTTCATACATTTATGTGTCATCACGAGTCTTCTCCCTTTCATGTCGATCTCATTGCTATATATGTAAGTATTTTCCCCTTGTAACGGCGAGAATTATGATTTTAGAATATATACTCGACATTGAAATGTTTATGTGTGTGACTTTTCCTCAGATCAACCACATGTCATTGAGCTAATAAATGGCAGATACCAGAATCGTACAATCATAGGTATAACCACGTATAAGCTCTCCTTCAATATTTCCTGGCAGGAATCTCTGAAGACCGGCGGATACAACCTCAAACACTCATTCAATAGAGAATCTTCACTGCAAGATTGACTGAGACAATTTCGATCGTAAGGAATTAACATACATTCCTTAGAACGCATCCTCCGAGCAAGCAATTATACAGAAGCGGGAACATCACGCGCAGAAGATCATTGATAGGCTCACTCAGTAACCTCTCCGACCACCCAATTTGAATGGTCTTAGCCTTCGGAAATGACCAGTATCTTCTTCTCAACGTATAGAACAGAAGCTAATATTCCTTGGCGTCAAGCGGTATATCTTCAAGGGACGGAATAGGACAGGCCTGTGCATCAATTCAGATGAACTAGCTCATTCATAGAGGAAACAATCTCTGCCGTTGGTTAGAAAAAAGTTTATGCTGCGACCTCGGACCCTGTTATAATGCCTTGAAGTTCAGGCATCCGATCTCCCTCCATAACTTGGACCTAGGATGAGAAAAGCCCGCAAATATTGCGAGCGATGACGAACCTCAACAGCTGAGCCCTCCTTAATATGGAAATGCATACAGCTGTCGCCCATATTCAGCCGCAACGTATTTTTGGCATTGACAGGGAGTTGATTTTGACGGTCTTGGCTGAGCAGTGTGTGGTCGAGCGTGAACCTTGGAACAGCGCTGGGAGCCAACACTCGGATGGAGGCTCCGTCAAGCAATTGTCGGCGGTCAGCTGTGGGCGGCCGCAGTGCAGCAGTGTGGAATTCCTCGGCATAAGGGCGGGGCCAAACAGAAGGCGGCCTGCATCCCACCTTCGCCTGGAAATCCTTGTCAGATCCTTACCTTATTCTACCCCGCATTAGCGCCGACTTTAGCGACAGCTCTCGAGAATTTCTTTTGCCTGCTCGTCCTCACACTCTTTTTTTTTTTCAGCTCCCTCCTCCCCTCTCGTTCCTTAAGCCATTGTCCTCTATCGACGGCTCGAGAGGCTCCGGAAGCCCTGAAGAGTTTGTCTGTCCGCAATTCTCACATCATGACAACCCCCAATGTTGACGGGCCACCAATGGCCCTCGAGCTGGCAGATGGTTACGTCTGCTTCGGCCACAGCTTTGGTGCTGAGAAGAGCATAGCCGGTGAACTTGTCTTCCAGACTGGCATGGTAGGCTACCCGGAGTCGATCACTGATCCCTCCTATCGAGGCCAAATCCTCGTCATTACCTTTCCCTTGATCGGTAACTATGGTGTTCCCTCGAGAGAGGAGAAAGATGCTCTCCTTGAGGAGCTTCCTGCCTACTTCGAGGCCAGGCAAATTCACATTGCCGGTCTCGTCGTAGCTTCGTACGCCAACGAAGACTACTCCCACCATTTGGCCACCTCTTCACTGGGCTCATGGCTGAAGGAGCAGGGTGTCCCCGCCATTACTGGGGTCGATACCAGAGCTTTGACCAAGCGCATTCGGGAAGAGGGAAGTATGCTTGGTCGACTTTTGCTTAAGAAGACGACCACCACTTCAGCAGCCATTGATGGTGATGTTGAGGTCATAACAGATGTCACATCCCAGAATGATTGGAGAAGTGACTACGAGCAGACTGAGTGGGTAGATCCTAACGTGAAGAATTTAGTGGCAGAAGGTGAGAATTTCGAAGTCCCACGTCACAATTTAGTTCACGTTCTAATATTTGCAAAGTATCCATCAAAGAATCGAAGATCTTCTCGCCTCCGAAATCAGTTGCTCTTCAGCACCCATCAGGTCGCCCCGTCCGCGTGGTCTGTGTCGATGTCGGTCTCAAATACAACCAATTGCGATGTCTCCTCAGGCGAGGTGTCGAAGTTGAGGTGGTTCCTTGGGATTACGACTTCCCAAAACTTGCCGGGAAAGAGTATGACGGACTCTTCCTCTCCAACGGTCCCGGTGACCCAGCTATGATGGAGTCGACCGTCAATCATATCCGCATCGCCATGGATCAAGCTGCAACACCCATATTTGGTATCTGTCTTGGACATCAGTTGCTCGCTAGAGCGGCCGGAGCTGAAACTCTGAAAATGAAGTTCGGTAACCGCGGTCACAACATTCCCTGCACAAGTCTCATTTCCGGAAAGTGCCACATCACATCCCAGAACCACGGTTATGCTGTTGACGCAAAGACTTTGTCGGGTGGATGGGAAGAGCTCTTCGTCAATGCCAATGATGGTAGCAATGAAGGTATTCGACATACTAGCCGGCCCTACTTCAGTGTACAATTCCACCCCGAACACACTCCCGGACCTCGAGATACGGAGTACTTGTTCGATGTATTCATAGACACCATCAAGAGGACTATGGCGTCCCCAGATGCCTTGTCCAAACCGGTTCAATTCCCTGGTGGCACTCTAGAAGAGAACAAGAAGCTGGCTCCACGTGTCAGCGTGAAGAAGGTTCTTGTACTCGGCAGCGGAGGACTCAGTATTGGACAAGCCGGAGAGTTCGATTACTCTGGTAGCCAGGCAATCAAAGCGTTGAAGGAGGAAGGAATCTACACCATCTTGATCAACCCCAACATCGCTACCATCCAGACCTCACAAGGTCTCGCTGACAAGGTCTACTTCCTTCCTGTTACTGCTGAGTTTGTTCGAAAGGTCATCAAGAACGAGCGGCCGGATGGTATCTATGTCACCTTCGGAGGCCAAACTGCTTTGCAAGTCGGTATCCAGCTCAAGGATGAATTCGAAGGCCTTGGCGTCAAGGTTCTTGGTACTCCTATTGATACGATCATCACCACCGAAGACCGAGAACTCTTCGCTCGTAGCATGGAGTCAATTGGCGAGAAATGTGCCAAATCTGCATCTGCTAGCTCTGTCGACGAGGCCATGCGGGTCGTAAAGGATATTGGATTCCCTGTCATTGTCCGAGCCGCTTATGCTTTGGGTGGTCTCGGCAGTGGTTTCGCAGAGGATGAAGGACAGCTTCTTGATCTTTGCAACAAGGCTTTCGCTGCCAGCCCTCAGGTCCTTATCGAACGAAGCATGAAGGGTTGGAAGGAAATCGAGTACGAAGTTGTTCGGGATGCCCGAGATAACTGTATCACCGTTTGTAACATGGAAAACTTTGATCCGCTCGGTATCCATACCGGTGATTCCATCGTTGTGGCCCCTTCTCAAACCCTGTCTGATGAGGACTACAACATGCTCCGAACCACAGCCGTCAACGTCATCAGACATCTTGGTGTCGTCGGAGAGTGTAACATCCAGTATGCTTTGAACCCCTTCTCACGAGAGTACTGCATCATCGAGGTCAACGCTCGTCTATCACGTTCATCCGCACTCGCTTCAAAGGCCACCGGTTATCCATTGGCCTTTGTGGCCGCCAAGCTCGGATTGGGAATCCCTTTGAACGAGATCTCCAACAGTGTTACCAGGGTAACTTGTGCCTGTTTCGAACCGTCGCTCGACTATGTCGTGGTCAAGATTCCTCGCTGGGACTTGAAGAAATTCCTGCGCGTCTCTACGCTTCTTGGTTCGTCCATGAAGAGTGTAGGAGAAGTCATGAGTATTGGAAGGACCTTTGAAGAAGCCCTTCAAAAGGCTATTCGAGAGATTGATCCGAATAATCTGGGGTTTAACGAGACAGCAGCCTTGATGAAGATCGACCAAGAGTTACAAACTCCATCTGATCAGCGACTTTTCGCCATTGCGAACGCCATGGCGGCCGGATACAGCGTTGATAAGATCTGGGAATTCACCAAGATTGACAAGTGGTTCTTGAGCAGACTGAAGGGCTTGAGCAACTTTGAAAAGTCTATGGCCAACTACACCACGGTCTCCATCACACAGCCTTTGTTGAAGCGGGCGAAACAGCTCGGTTATTCAGATCGCCAGCTCGCCAAGTTCTGGGGATCCAATGAACTTGCCGTAAGACGCGTCCGAGTCGACGCCGGTCTCTACCCTGTCGTCAAGCAAATCGATACCGTTGCAGCAGAGTTCCCAGCTGTCACCAACTACCTGTACCTCACCTACAACGGCACTGAGCACGACATCAACTTCAACGACAAGGGTGTCATGGTCCTGGGTTCGGGTGTATACCGTATCGGTTCGTCTGTTGAGTTCGATTGGTGCTCTGTCAGGGCCATCCGAACCCTTCGTGATCAAGGTTTCAAGACGGTCATGGTCAACTACAACCCTGAGACTGTCAGTACCGACTACGATGAGGCTGACCGCCTATACTTTGAGAATATCAGCCTCGAGACCGTTCTTGATATCTACACCTTGGAAAGCTCTAGCGGCGTCATCATCTCCATGGGTGGCCAAACGCCAAACAACATCGCACTACCTCTCCACCGAATGAACGTCAAGATTCTCGGCACTTCGCCCGAGATGATCGATACAGCTGAAAACCGATACAAGTTCTCTCGTATGTTGGACCGTATCTCCGTCGACCAGCCTGCTTGGAAGGAGCTCACGAGTATCGATGAGGCCACGGAGTTCTGCGACAAGGTGTCCTACCCTGTTCTTGTACGACCCTCCTACGTGCTCTCGGGAGCTGCCATGAACACCGTCTACTCAAAGCATGACTTGGCCAACTATCTGAACCAAGCTGCCGAGGTTTCCCGGGATCATCCTGTCGTCATCACGAAGTACATTGAGAACGCAAAAGAAATTGAGATGGACGCTGTCGCTCGTAATGGTACCATGATCGGACATTTTATCTCGGAGCATGTCGAGAACGCCGGTGTCCACTCTGGTGATGCCACCCTTATCTTGCCACCTCAAGACTTGGACCCTGAGACTGTCCGCCGAATTGAAGATGCAACACGCAAAATTGGAAACGCCTTGAACGTGACCGGACCTTACAACATTCAGTTCATTGCTAAGGACAACGATATTAAGGTCATTGAATGTAACGTTCGTGCCTCGAGGTCTTTCCCATTCGTATCCAAGACTATGGGTGTCGACATGATTGAACTGGCCACCAAGGCAATGGCCGGTCTACCTTTGACTCCCTACCCTCCCGTCAACATTCCTGCCGATTACGTCGGCGTCAAGGTCCCGCAGTTCTCGTTCTCTCGGTTGTCTGGTGCTGACCCAGTTCTTGGTGTGGAGATGGCTTCCACTGGTGAGGTTGCTTGTTTCGGACGTACTAAGTACGAAGCGTACATCAAGGCCCTCATATCTACTGGATTCAAGCTGCCGAACAAGAACATCCTCCTTTCTATTGGTTCATTCAAAGACAAGTTGGAGATGCTTCCATCCATCGAGCGCCTCCACAAGATGGGATTCAACCTCTTTGCTACTGCCGGAACCGCCGATTACATCCAAGAGCATGGCATTCCAGTCAAGTTCTTGGAAGTGCTCCCAAGTGGTGACCAGGACGAACAGAAACCTGAATACTCTCTCACGCAGCATCTGTCAAACAACCTGATTGATTTGTACATCAATTTGCCATCCAGCAATCGTTTCCGACGACCTGCCAACTACATGAGCAGAGGTTACCGCACCAGGCGTATGGCCGTTGACTACCAGACCCCGTTGGTGACCAACGTCAAGAACGCTAAGCTCCTCATCGAGGCCCTTGCCCGACACTACGACCTTGAAATCAGCAAAGTCGACTACCAGCTGTTCGTTCCCGCCCCGCACGAGGATCACAGCGTGCAAAACGGTCTCGTCAGGCTCAATGGCTCCCCTACCTTGTCTCAACTGTTGGCTAGGTCGCCTTTCAAGCGCAAGAACATTGTATCTGTCCAGCAGTTCACCCGCAGTGATCTTCATTTGTTGTTCACCGTCGCACAAGAAATGCGTCTCGGTGCTCAACGAGAGGGTTGCCTGGATATCCTCAAGGGCAAAGTCCTCTGCTCCATGTTCTTCGAGCCATCTACCAGGACATCATCATCCTTTGATGCAGCTATGAAGCGTCTTGGCGGAGAAGTTGTACAGATCAACGAAGTCGCATCAAGCACCAAGAAGGGTGAGTCTATCGCTGATACGATCCGGACTCTCGCCTGCTACGGAGATGCCATTGTCTTGCGTCATCCATCTGAAGACTCTATCGATATTGCTGCCAAGTACTCGAGTGTTCCTGTTATCAACGCTGGTAACGGCAGCCGAGAACACCCCACCCAAGCCTTCCTTGACCTCTTCACCATTCGTGAAGAGCTTGGTACGGTAAATGGTCTCACGATTACCTTTGTTGGCGACTTGAAGTACGGCCGCACCGTCCACTCTCTCTGTGAGCTTCTTAAGCACTACGATGTCAACATTCAGCTTGTCTCTCCCGACTCGCTGCCGCTCCCCGATAAAGTGCTCGACTTGCTCAAATCCCGAGACCAGCTCCTCGAGGTCTCTACTGAGCTTACGCCCGAGATAATCGCTCGTACCGATGTGCTGTACTGCACTAGAGTCCAGAGGGAACGTTTCCCCGACCTCGCTCACTACGAGGCAGTCAAGGATACCTTTGTCATCGATAACAAGGTCATGAAGAATGCGAAAGGCAACATGATTGTTATGCACCCATTGCCAAGGAACAACGAGATCCATGAGGAAGTGGACTTTGACCCAAGGGCTGCTTATTTCAGACAGGTGAGTGCATCTCTTTTTAATACGGATAAGCTTTACTAACGCATTCGATAGATGAGATACGGCCTTTACTGCCGCATGGCGCTGCTTGCGTTGGTCATGGCAACGTAATTGGCTCTTCGGCGTTAATTACTTTTAGTACTACTTGGAACGGATCTTCTTTCCAAATTGCGATGATATCTTTTCTTTCGCTTTGCTTTTTCGGTGTTACCTTTGGCTACGCTACGCATTTGGGGGTTTATGACAACAAAAGTTTTAAAGGCCTCGGATAAGGGCTCAAAAAGCATTATCATGGATTCCTACTTTTTCTTAGACACTTAGACCATTTTACATGATGAAATGCATTTATTACGGTGATGATTTAACGGTTGGAAGCACATTTTTTATTTGTATATCGTATGTATACGTATATGTATGCGTACGTTTGTTTTTATTGTATGTATATGGGGTTTGGGGGAGGTTATTTCATTTTTTCTTTAGCGTCTTTTTTTGCTTTTTTTTTTTCACCTGGGCATTGGATCGGCGTTTTTCGGTTTCTTTTTTTTTTACTTTCTTTTTTGGTTGAGAGTTAGTCTGGGCTTGGGTTTGCATTCAAGGATACATTTGCATATGCACAGGATTGGGTTTGGTTTTATATGAATACGGGAATTGGGGATTTGCACTACCATGAGGAGACATGGATGGGATTGGGATTGGGATTTGGATTGGGAACTTTGATATCATGGGACATCATGGGAAGGGGTATATATCTATGTATAGATGGATTACGATCAAATATGAAGAGAGCCATGAGCCGGGGACCTACTGGTCTGGGGACCTTGGAGATATTTCACTTATGTTTCATGTATGTTCGTTGGGAAATGAATTTTTGGATAATTGGATAATGAGATGAAAACTAAAACTAATTGATTTACATTGTATTGCATGGCCTTGCATTGGGGATATCAAAAACTGGGGAAAGGAAAAGTGTTTGGGTGGAGCAGCATGCTCTTATTGGCGGTATGGCTGTGGGTACGGGTACATGGATGGCTAGTTGTACAGGTGGGGAGGGATGCGGTAGGTTCTAGTGGATACATTTGGACCAACCTGTGTGAGGTAGAAGTTAGTGGTATGGTTTTTGTGAGGGAAAGCACGGACTTGGTAAGGAGTTGATGAATCAAGAGGCTTCGAGACGGAAGAAAGACTTACCAGGCAATCCGCAACCAAAGCCCACGAAAAGATATATCAAAAACAATACCACGACAACTAGCAATGCCATCAATTTGATATTCTTCCACCACATCCGTCTTCTAAGCCCACGGCTCCGGACTCTGAAATCGCGCGCCGAGTTCCCTAGCCGATCCGTCTTATCGACTAACAAATCAATCCTCTCACCACGTTCAAGAACGCGCTCGATGTTCTCCGTCATGATCTCTCGTACCCCGGCGATTTCGTTTTGAACTGTGCGTAGCGCATCCTGCTGTCCGGCTTCAGTAGCCCCTTGCTCAACCATCAACTTGCCCAGTTGAGAGTTGAAAGATGCGCATCCATATGGTGAGAGGGTAGCGAAATCGGTTTCTCCAACGGGGAATTCTTTCAGGAACTTGGTCTTGATGTTTACGAGGTAGCCGAACGGAATGCGGCGGCCTAGACTTGCGTCGGCGATGACGAGGTAGGTGAGGCCGCCGGCGGAGCTGGATGGGTGCGACGACGGGTACTCGCTCGGCGCGGAGGCGATGTAGTGGATATGGTATTGGTTGTGCGTGTAGGTGAGCTTCTGAGGGGAGTCATGTTTGATTCTGGGGAGGATGACGGAGGAGAGGGCCGAGGTTGCGCTGGAGGCTGAAGAGGTATGTTCGGTGAGGATGGTGCTGTTGTGGGCTATGCAGGAGCTGGAGGTTGCCTTTGGGTTAGCATGTCTGGTGATTTGAGTTGGGATTTTTAATGCGCTTGTTGGAAGGGTGCGGCATGGAAGGCTGGGGTTGGATTGGATTGCAGACTTACTAGAGGAGCGGAGTTGCGGTTGAAGAGGATGCCATGATGGCTGTGGGTGTTGTCGCGTGCGAGATGGACGGATGAAAGGGATGTCGCAATGGGTCTGGGGTGTATCTGATGTAGATGATGGACGGGCGCGGTGGAGAGGAGAAGTGTGGGGATGGCGATGAGTTCCTGGTTCCTGGTGATGAGAGGGAGCGCCGGGGATGAATGACGCAGGATGCCGAAGGATGCTGTTCGCCTGGTTGGGTCTAACTAGAATAGGTCAAGGCGCCTTGGCGTAGGTATCTGAGAACCGTTCGGAAGCAATGCTGCGGCCAAGCTGCACATCCCATCGCGTCTACGGTGAATTCATACTCACTGTCTCTCACTCAATACATCATAATCGAATTCGCTGCGGAATTGGCTGTTTCATTCCCCATATAGCGCCCTAATCTTATTATGGCACACTCACCTGTGTCATTCAGGCCGGTCTAGGTGATTTACGATTCACTGGTGCCCCAACTTCACTTGTCGCTAAATCCATAACACCCAACCTCGCCCTTTCTTGACCATTCCACCTCTGCTTCCTCTTTCTTTCCTTCTTAACACACTACACACTGTACTCCACCTTCATCAAGTCATCTTCAGCCCTGGTGTTTCATCTCTATTACCCACCACCATCATGTCGCTCAATCGCGGCATCGCGAGCCTCTATCACATCCAGGATGAGTTTGGACGCGGCTTTCCTGTCTCGTCCAGCGGACCTTCAACCCCCTCATCAACTAGCACCGCAAATGAAAAGGGATCTGGCCTTACGGGACTCTCTATCGATTTGTTCAGATGTGTGTGCGATTATCTTGAGCGCGAAGACGCCTTGAATCTGAGGCAGGCTTGTCGAGGACTAGCTCACTCAAAAGTCGTCGACCAACTTCTTTACCGACAGCCTTTCAGTGGGAAAGACATGGATATTCGTCTTGAAGATTGGAAATCGTGGCCAAGCGGCCGCCAACGATGGAATCGCTTCCAAGCAAGCATCAACGATGACAATAGGGAATTTGTTCTGGATCTCGCACTCTCTCACTGGGCTTCTATCGCCGATTTCAAATGGGTTGAAGATAATTTACCAAAGCTGACTACCCTTGACATCTCAAATATCAGAGACTTTGTCTGGACACCGGAAGAGATCTGGACTTGGAAGGAATTGGTTGATGCGTGCCCGAAGTTGTTTGCACGCCTGCACAAGTTGGTGATTTGCAACTGGACAGACTACGGCCTCCATAAATCAGTCGCGCACATATATTCCTTCGGTAATTACCACTACAAGGACGAATTCCGCTTGTCTCGTCGGCGGGACGGTGGTTCGGTCCCCAAGACGGTATTTCCAGCTTGTACCCAGTTGAAAGCCTTGTCGATTGAAGGCGGTACCAACCTGGGCCATCTGCGCTGGACCGAAAGCGAAGTGCACGTTCGAGTCTGCACACTGGCTGCTGATATCAACAAATATGCTCCACCCACTCTTGAAACCTTGACGATTTCTAAAATTGCGATGTTGGTCGCTCTATTGGAGTCATGTGCCGATAAACAGCCATTAGCAAATATATCAACCGTGTATATGGACTTATCGGATTGGTCTGCGAAATACCGCGAGCAGCACGTTGATTTCGCCGCATTTAATACTGGGGTAATAGCAGGGAGACTTGCAGGTCGTCAGCCTGACGATTTTGAAGATGAGACATTCGAAACTTGCGAAAAGAATCACATGAAATTGGGTCAACGGATCGTCAGAGATCCAGACAACAGTCTTGCTGCCGCCCTGGAACTTCTCGAATTTGCCGCGGCCCAAGAACCTCCGTTCAAGATCAAACCAGCCTGTCCCTTGGTCAACACTTTTGTACACCCTTTCAACTTTATGAATCGCAGGTCGCTTGTTCCAAGTACGCCATTTCCGACGATACCAGTAACGGAGGAGAGGAGAATTGCGCTGCAGTTTTTGTCGCAAGAATATGATTGGGCCCCAACCTTCCGATGGGAATATATGATGTGCGACACATTTCCTGAAAATATGTCTTCCTACTCGGGACGTTCGCCACCAAAAGTCGAGTTGGTTTCGGACCTGAACACAATGTTCTATAAGCTCAAATCCTGCGGTATTCCTATCCATATTTTCATGGGCGATCGACCCAGCACAAGCTCTGGTCTTGACGGCTCCCTCTTCTTCGGTGATTACAAAACATTCATCCAAGGAGAAAATGGCAGGGTACAGACTATCTTGCCATCAGAAGCTCGCTTCAATCTCATTGACATCGCTCCAATCATCGACGAGTTGACCATCCAATACGAACCACCCACACACAGCATCTCTGCTTTGATCCGATTTGGTAAGGTGGAAGAAGATACCGACTCACAAACAATGGAACGCGAGAAGATAGGCTGGCGGAAGTTCTGGGCCCGATATGCTCTCCACTTTAGGAACCTTAAGAAACTCACCGTCATCGTGCCACGCTCCATCTTTAGGGACTGGGGCCGCTCGCAACAACTAGCCCAATTGCTTGAAGACGAAGCCTGGAATCTCTTGGAAACCTCCCATACGATAGAATCTGCCAATCAGTACTCGGGACGTATGCTTCGTATGCCTCGAATCTACCTCCGTGCTGCCGCCAAATCCAAATACTGCAAGCGGGTGTTCTTCAGACAGACTACTGAGGAGTTAAATCTTCCTACGCCGATGTTGACAGCTGTTGAGAAAGTTGAGGAAAACTGTATTAATGAGGAAGCGAAGAGGGGTCTTGAAGATAAGGAAATGAGCCGTTTCTGGGCCACGTTGCCGAATCCAGCTCAGAAGCGCAAAGCATCGGACGAGTCAAGTGAAGAGGAGGGCACAGCAAAGAAAGTGAAGGTTCTTGAATTATAAATCAGTCGTTTCATTGGCGTACAAGGAAGCATTCATGGCTGTTGTTGATATTAACAGCAAGCACCATTCAGCAATGGCGTTGATGGTAGGAATTAAAGATCATTGGCGTTTGGGAAAAGTATTAGGCACGATTTTTATGATTGTCTATTTGGACCATGTCCCTTTACGTTGGCAAGGAGTTCAAGGTATGGGAAATGATAGTGGTGTCTGAAGTCTCTCCATGGTAACTGGTTATTAGTCTAGTTACACTTTTTAGGCAATTATAAATGATATCGGGTTTTTCAATGCATGAGAAGTTATATTCCCTTCGAGATGTTAAACAAGAGATGTACTCCTTCCACACTAACATCCCATCCCATCCCATCACACCCCACCATCAACAGGCGCATAAAACCCAAACCTCCCCTCGGGATCCCACACCCTTTTCAACCCCCTCAATTTCTCTAGTCTCTCCTCATCATAACCATACCAAGCACCCATCCCCTCATCCCCAACCGCATAGTTCACGTAAGCGTGGAGTTCGTTTTCTGGACGCCTTGTTCCTTCGTGCAGGATCTGCCGGAGCTTAAAACCTTCTCTGTAGGCGAGGGTGTCGAGGTGGGTTTGTGGGGATTTGGTCGTGGTGTTGAGGGCTGTGTAGAGGATTGAGGGGGCTCTGTGTGTTAGGTGGGGTGTGTTAGTGATGTGTTGGTGATAAGGGATTTATGAGGGAGTTGAAAGTGTATAGAGAGGTAAGGAATAGGGGAAGGGGAAGTAAAACTTACATTAACAACCTATCTCCCCTCCAAGGAAACACCGCTGTCGACTCATCTACCTCCTGCACCCCCTGCACCGCATACTGTTCAACCAACACAAAACTCCCACTAAATTCCGGGTGTCTCGTTATCATATCCGTAAACGCCGCAACAACACCCTTCAGCGCGGTGGTGTTGTAATCCTCAATATCGATGGGAAATCGCATGATACCTACACCAGGGATGTAAGTGTCGGCGTTACAGACTATACTGTCTTTATCGAATTGCGCCCAGCGGGGGAGATCGAGGTATGTGCCTTCGCCTTGTTGGGTTGGTGGGATAGAGGGGAGGGTGGTGAAGGGGTATTTGTAGGTTTGGGTTTCGGATAAGGGGCCGTTGTAGAAGATGTTATAAATAATAGTTGGAATAGTAGTGGACACGGTGGGGTCCATTTGGATGACAGCGTAATGCATAACACCTCTAGGCATATCCCCCATCATTCTTTTCGAAACCTCAAAAACCTCATCTACCTTCTCCCCAGGGAATTTAAACGTCACATAACTCCATTTCCGTAGTTCATCCGTGGCATCGTGGATCCGGTATTGGTATGAAGTCACGATCCCAAAATTATGCCCTGCGCCTTTGAGGGCCCAGAAGAGGGAGGCGTGCGAGGTTGCGGATACGGTTATGCTGCTGCTGTTTGAGAGGGTGAGGCGGATGGAGAGGAGTTGGTCGGCTGCGAGGCCGTGGTGGCCTTGGAGGAAGCCGTGGCCGCCGCCTAGGAGTACGGCTGTTAAGCCTACGCATTCGCAGCCGCCGGTTACTAGTTAAATAGAGCAGGGTAAGCTATTTGGATTTCAAGAATTCTAGGGGTAAAATAGGATGCGGTGGTGCTGGTGATCGCCTTGTATGTATTCTACGTACCAGCCATCTTCCCTTCAGCCCATAACCCATCTACTACTTCCTTTACTTTGACGCCTCCGCCGAGAGTGGCGTATGTCCCATCTTCCGAAACCTGGACTTGGTTTAGGCCGCGCAGGTTTATTTGGATGCCGTTTTTCACTTTGCTAAGCGTGGATGTTGCGCCGTGGCCGCCGACTGAGGCGAGGAATAGGGTGTTGTGGCGGTTGGCGTATTTGATCTAATCGAGATGTTAGAATATTATTGAAGGTTGAGGGGAGACAAGAATGGGGGTGTTTGGTTTCAATGTATCGAATAATAATCAAGTACAGCAAGGCCGTGGCAAATCTTGACGGTGTATCATTCCGTCTCAAACATCACCCATCTTCTTAAATCCATCAATCTCTCACCAATCACTGCTATGGAAACCACCCACTTACCGTTTCCTGTACATCCTCTTCACTCTGCACATTCACCACCACACTAATCTCCGGCATCTTCCACCACTGCCACCTCCTCGAAGCATTCACGAATCGCTCATCTCCAGCTAGAATTATCGATGCATTCGGTGATAATACCGAGCCAAGTTCGGCCACTATATCCGGTTTTCGGGATAAAAAGGCTGAGACATCAAGGTCGAGGAAAGGGACCAAAGAGAGGATGCCGACGAGACACCCAAATATTATGAGCATCGTTGTTTGTTGCATCATTCCGGTATTGTTTGATGCGGTGAGTGAGGGTGGTTTATATCTTGCATCGACGTGTGAATAGGTCGGTTAATCGTGCATTCATGCAGTCAGAGGGTCGGACTTGAAAGCGAAGGATATTGGATGTTATAGAATGATGGCTACATACCATGCGGGGTATTATACTCACGACCCGATGTAAGAGGGCAATGCACCTCTGCAATTTCAGAGTTAGGTGTTATCTGAAGAGAGAGACAAAGTAAGAACTTTAAGACTGGACGTACGTGGGGTTTAACGAATACCATGCAAAGTTAGTTAGACCTTGGCATGCATCTAGTATCGGCTATGTATACCTGGTCGTTAAGATGCTCTCGTTCGTCGTTTACCGTTTACTCCTCCTGTACTTAGACGAATCATACTTGGACTTTGGGCTGACAAATCGAAGGGTCCTAAGCATTGTATATGAACCATGGTGAGAGCTTCGAAGGAGTCCCGGAGGTTTGGTTAGTCGGCCGGTAGTATATGCAAGCTTAGTCACACATCGGGGATGGCATGAGTTCTTTGCTGCATATCGACAAGGAAAGCTTGCTTTAGTGAGGATTGTTCCGACGTTGAAATAAGGTTCTTTGGAATCATTGCGGCTGGTGTCGGGATTGCACTAAGTGAATGTGAGCTCTGTGATAGGATGGGATGAATGTTGAATTTATCGTGAAGGTTAGCTCAGAAGCTTAATACGCTTTGGTCTTCGAGTACTAAAATAGTAGCTCTCCTATCGCGGTAGCTGATGAAAAGGAAGTAATCACTCTATTAATGTCAAAACCAGCGAAGGAAAGGGTATCGGAGCATATCTCAAAGCGCCGGACTCGCCATATTCCACTCATACTCCTTCCCATTCCATCTCCAAAACTTGCCCACCTTCGCATTCTCGAAGAAGGTAATGAGAAAGAAAATCTGAACCCGAATCTCAATCTGAATCCCATTTAGCTTGCCCTTTCCATTCAAAAACCAATTCTCACTCATCGCATCCACCCCTTCTTCAAGTTGGAAATAAGCAAAACCGTCTTGGTTGCGTTTTCCTCGAACGGCACCATTAGTGACATATCCAATTGCTAATTCCACGTTAAATACCTCCCCATTGGTCTGTCTCCATGTAGAGAAAATGCCATCGTAGACTGGGCCCAACGAGGCACGAAGACGGGACAAGCGCTCTGCGGCTTCGTTGATTTTTCCCATGGCGATCAGACTCTCGGTACGATTGACGACAGCCTTCTGGTACAGTACGTCATCTGAATCCAAGTTATGTAGTGCATACAACTCAATCGCATCGTCCAATTCCGCGGTTTCTTCGCATCGGCCACCGTATTTTACGGCGCGGAGCACAACGGCTAGATAATCTGTGAAGCGGATGGCACAACCATGTGTAGGTCTCATACCCGTATCAAGAGCCTTGTAAACGATACCGCCGATGATATTTTGCGCGCTGATTTGACCGATCTCGGAGGCAAGACAGGCGCTGGATATCCATGCTAGAACCCGTACTACGGAGCAGAAGCCTCGTCCTGGTTTCACTTGCCATGATTCGCAGTAGATGCAATTGGAGGTGCATTGGAAGTTTTCATACCAGCGGTCGAGAATACATTGGTCTGAGTAGTTGTCGATCATTCGGCAGTGGCGTCGGAGACAGTCTTCGAGTTCTTGCCAGGCGGACATATCGCTCCGAGGAGAGGGAGGCGAGGAACTGAAGCGAACGAAGGTGGACCACCAGTCTGAGGACGCGGGGGAGGGGCTTCTGTAAAGGCGGAAGATGTCGTCGAAGGAATTGAACTGGGGTTCTTGGGAAAGTTCATCTGTGAATTGATCAAAGGCCTGGAAAGGTGACGGGGACGAGAACTGGATGAATTCGGCGTAGGGATCTTCAATGGAGGTATTTACTTCGATGGTGGTTAAGTCCCCCTGTTTGGATTGGCTTAATCATAGCACAGTCTGGATTGGTTTTAATGCTTACAGTTGGTGATGATCTGGTTCTTGAAGAGCTTGAAGATGCTAATGGAATTGGTGAACGGCAGACCAAGCTCTTTGGTGTCGCTGTAATACTTCCAATTTGGTTAAAAAGACGGGGTCATGTATATACGCAGATCGATGCATCTCACCAATATCCGAAAAAGTATCATCTTCGGTTATCTTTCCACTTCTCAACATTCTCTGCTCCCATCTCTCAATCTTTTCATCCGGCACCACTGTACCACGAAAAATGAATTTGGAATCTTTCTCGGGTTCATGGAGTTTACGTCTCTTCCTAATTTTCAAAATCGCCCGATATTCATCTGGGTTGATCCGTTTTCGGTCCAATGCCCATTTGCTAATTTGCTTCTTGTATTGATTGATCCTGTAGATTGATTAGGAAAAGAAATCAATGTAGCAGGAGAAATATTAGTACGTAGCCTTGAAATTATGAACATTCTGCATGATCCTCATGACATCATTTAACTCGTTGTTGGCGTATAGTTCGGCAATGATGATTCTGTATTGCTCCCAATCTGGGGGCTTATAATCAGACCAAAGCCGTGGATTCTCTCTTATAGGCGGATTTCCCATATCCATACTGCAAATTCTTGACTATAGCAAAGAGTTAACAAGGTGGGCTGAATTTATGGATAGTTCTGCTAAAAGGATAAAGGAGTACAATGAGGTGGCCGTGTCAGGGTGTTGGTCGGCCGAGGCCTTGCCCGTCATAACCCTATTTTTATGCGTCGGGGTTCGAATGTTTGAGCCACACTGTAATATTCTGACATAGTTGCGGTCCGCTTGTACGACTCTCGGGAATCCGACGAATAAAATGAATTTGCACACGTTCCATGCATAGGCAGGGTTGGTTGCCAACATCCAATTAAAATCCTTTGGCTTCATTGCGTATGCATTGAAATGTGTTTATCACACCGTGATGATTGTTGTGTGACAGCTCGTTCATCGTATTGAGGCTGCCTATGACCCTCGAAACCCTCATAAAATCCAGGAGAGTAGCTATTGTAGAAGTAAGTAGTCTCAGTATCTGGTCTAAAATATGGGTTCGTGTCTCACCGGTGGGAGACTCTAATGATAGGCTTGGGTGCTGAAGGATGATAAAATAACGCATACGTACCGAACATGATTCTTTCGTCCCGAGTCGTCCATTGTCAACCAATCCACAAGGCAGTCGTTTCGTAGAACAAAAAGCCTTATTGTAACATCGTGGCGCGTTGGTTCTTTGTCAGGGAGCTCAGGTACGAATTAAAGTGCTTCATACCCCCCCGATATGCATTGAAGGCACCTCGGCAAGCAGACATGGATTCTCCTACGTTTCCAGCCTCTTCGGTTCCCAAGACAACTTTCCCGCTTGTAAATATGGTGGTGACAGCCTGAATCTCCGCGGATTCCCTATCTGCAACTAGCCTTTTTCGGGAAAATGGTATAATGAGATAATGATCCACGGAAAGAAGAGAATTGAGGCGCGGAAGCGGTGTACGTAGTCGGGAGAATACTGTGAGCAGGAGTCGTTCAAGAGAAGAGGAGATTTTAGTATTTTGAGAAGAAGGCAGATGAACCAATATTGTAAGCCCTGGCCTAAAGAAGAAAATCGTGGACAGAATTAGCTAAAGTTAATGCATCTCAGACGTACATACCATTGCATATCTCCCACTAGATGTATTGAAAAGTAAGACTGCAGGTAACATCCACTTAGACAAGCCCTCCTAACGCTCTCCGTAGAATTCGCGAAAGATGCTTGACCATTTGAATTCGCCATTGTAGAAAGCACTTGGCATCCAGGATTTACCGGACTTCCTCGCCCGAAGAAATATTGGAGAGGTTTCGGGCCCAAGTGATGACCGGCTATGGAGATATGCGGGAATTTTGTATGCTCGAATTTCATTTGTGGGCTGTTGCTTGAAGACTGATACGGGTCAGCGATTTGAATTTCCTTTTTGTAGTTAAAGGGAGATGCTGAATATTGTGTCAACCTCCCCTAAACCTCATTTTCTTTTGTGTCAAGCGTAGAAGGGGCAATCGCCTCGCCACACTAAGCCACCCTGAGGCTTCCGTAAGACTTGTTCGGGGCTCTGTAAAAGCTCTGCGAAGGCTGTGAGCGATATATTCAGTGGCCTTCGTGCTTGGGATCGAGGCTCGACGCGTTTGAATCTGTGCCCAAACGGGTATTCTATTTGTCCCTGAGAGAACTTAATATTGGATCTCACATATCTAAATGATTAGGTTGGCTATGTATATGCCACTGACGTTCTTTGGCTCTCTGGCTCCCTGAAAACACAGTTTAGCTGGATAGATAATAGGTATTGGTACGAATATATTCAACTTCAGTATAGCAATTTCTTCGGTGTGAATTGTGAAATCGATAGCCCGGCGCGAAGTCCAAGAACGAGAGAGTTCATGATGAGATGTTGAAAAATAATTCCAAGTGAATAAACATCTGGCCGACAGAAAGTTGGTGATTTGGAAGAGAGGAGAATGGCAAAGATCGTGTATAGGTTGTATTTACGATGATAGGTGGCCTCCTTCGCCTCCTAATTTAAATTCTTGTCTACACAAGAGTTCCTCGCATGCATGGTGTCCAATGAACGAGACATATATTTTCTTCCACCAATAGAAATGAAGATGCACATGTCTTGGATAAAAGCCTGCAGATATTCCTACTCTTTTAGGCAATATCTCGCAGCACGACGGCTCTTGTTTTCGAAGGTGGCGTCTGTGGCTCAAGGCTTGTACCGCTAGCTGCTGCTTGCACACGTTCCGTGCAGCAATTGTAGATACGCATGGAGATGTGTCGCGCATCGACATGCCAGAGTTGTATACCCCATAGTTCAGATTGACACGTTTCTTATCGACGGTTGCCATGTTTTGGAATTAGGATTTCTTGGTCAGTCAGCGAAGGATTGGACGCGGATCATGAAAACGCGGAGTATAAGCAGCTGGTTTCATAGGTTCTTCGTCGAACGCGTAGGATAAGACTCTCGATGGAAATCGTTTTGCGTATAAATCTAAGTGTACCATGATGTTAGTGAGCATTATGCAACAAGAATAGTGAGGATTTCCCCTCTTTCTCTGCATACTACCTCGAAAAGTTGAGTGCATTTGGAAAGCGCGTCTTCATCTTTCGTTATGTCACCACCGAGAAGTGGGTTTCCAGTACATGAATCTTCTACATTGATTGGTAGGATAAATAAAAAGGTGTTTCCTCAATATTCTGCGGCCTATTCATGGGCTATTTTGGGCTTTTTGCTGATTCAAGGCTATTCATAGAGACGGAAATTACCCCGGGTAGCCAAGACCGAATATTACCCATTGAGGAACAAGAACACCACCCGGTTGGAAAATCATGATATGGAAGAGCATCGACTTTCGTACCAGTTGGGCCGATGGCTCAACGAGAAATCGAATGAGGAACCCTAGAACTTGTGCAACGTTACTGAGAGTTGGGAGAATGGCTAATGGATAGCATTGGCTTAGAGATGACCAATTAAACGAACTAGCATTTGGTGAATGTCAGATCGTCCCAACTGCCCGGATGAAGGATGTGAAATAGATATGGATGATAATGATGGTGAAAGATGGACGAAAGCTGTGAACTTTAGAATAGAGTATGCACTGACGTCACAGCCCCTTTCGGAGAAGGCTCGGCCTTAGAGCCGTCTTTATCATTAGTTCACAAGGGCGGACTGCACACGCCTCTTCCACTTTGGCTTAACAATCCGCATTTCTACTATAACCTTCCTGAACATAATCAACACCATTCTTTTGCCTCGTGAGTTGTGTAGAATATCGTATACATAGAGACTGAGCACGTGGGCCACCGTTACAAGTTTACTGCACGCAATAAGGGCGCATATCCTTCCTTTACCCATCCTGAATAGGACGAAGTTTCGTCACACCAAGGTATCATGCATCATTATACATTATATCCAGTCTTAAGCACCCTGGCCCACTGCTGACGTCCGCACTAGAGTTCTATTTTGACAAGTAATTTCATGGAGTGAATGAGAATACGTTTGGCGACATTAGAGCGCGATTCATAACAACAGTGGATGAATGGGAATGTTTATAGCAGACTAGATTGGAAATTAAATTAACAACATTCCTAGACAGGTTCCGTGCTCATTCTAACGACCTGGAGGTCTCACACAATTCCCATCTAAGTACGTTTTACATACGCATCCAAACTACAAGTTGAGTATGGTTTTATTTCTTTGTAGAGAAAACTAAAGTAAAGACTGAATCAAATCTACGACTGTTCCAAACAACTTCCAAATAATGAGTGGGTAGGTAAGAAAAAGATTCCAATAATTCGCCACTACAGTCGCCCTGCCACGACCAAGAACCCCGATATCAAGAGATCATCATCAGAATCAATATGATGGATCACAAGCATCATATATGTGCTCGCAGAGGCCATTCACAGCATCTCTTTTCGCCTTGGCTTCTTCCTTAATTGGTGGGAGCGAGGGCGGCTTCGACACACCACGGGTCTTCTTCCCCGTTGTATCAGTATCGGCTTCCTCCTCCTCTTCGTCAATAGATGCACCCCATCCGGGACCCCTCTTGGCCTTTTCATTCATGTCGATATTAATACCCCACTCGGTTGCCCTCTTTGCCTCTTCCTTAATCGGTGGAAGTGAAGGAGGCTTTGATGCTCCACGAGTTTCCATCTCTGTACTCCAATGACCTGCTCGCTTTGCCCGCTTGGCCTCTTCCTTAATCGGTTGGAGAGAAGGAGGCTTGGAAGCTCCGCGTGTATCCAGATGTGCGACTGCATAGTTTTCTTTGGGAGCTGGTAGTGCGAGAGTAGATGAGCCCAAAAGGAGGGTCGTGAGAAGAAGAGATTGTAGGACTTTCATAGTGATGCTTTGAACGAATGTTGTGTTATGAGCAAAGAGCGGTAGTTGGAGAAGTTATTGAAAAGCTATGGGGATGTTTTTCGAATAGTCAGTCTCTGTTCAGCTTTTATATGAATATCGTTCGTTTGCCTTTTCGGACCTCGCAAACCTATCCAGGTCTCGCACCAGAGACATTCTCCTGATTCATCATAGGTTTTAGGAATTCTCATCATCCACATATTTCTGATATCCAGCTAACGCAGACCTGTAAGCTGGAGGAACATGTGGCTGGCTGGTACACGCAGACATCAACGCTAACCGTATTTGTTAGCATCCAGCCAATCAAAATCCACATCGCTTGTCACCCAAGGATTACAAATTCAACCTTACCAAATGCACATTGGATAGTGCATCTTAAGTCAGAAAGACTACATGGTTGTTTACTACGAAAACCATTATCCAGAACCCTTGGCGTATGAGGCGGATTTGGGCTGAGATTTAGTTCCAAGCACCCACTTCCCGAAACGAGCAAATCTCATAGCTATCTTATGATGTTGAATGTTTTGGAAAGGTTTAAACTCACAAGTCCTTCCGTGTATGTCTGATCAATAAGCCGACTTTCATTGATTTACTAAGACATGAATGTTAACGGTAACCACGGAATGAGACATACTATGACGACGCTTAACTTTCTCATACCTCAGGAATTCTATGATGAGAAATAACCGATGTTCTGATCTCGACTAGTATCCTATTCAAGCAGATTTGGGCATACTTGTCCAAGACCGCACCCATGGAGACATTTCTCCCTACAACCTCCAAAAGGTCTGCGTTCGCCCTTCTTCTGCTTTTCTTTGTAGATCCCTTAGAGACTTTAAGATGGATTGGTTACTGAGTATCATGTCGAAAAGATATCAAGCGTCAGTACCTTCTTTCAACAACTCAACAATGCAATACTCAAACACCAAACACAGTCTCAAGGATATCTCATCCGAGGATTCGTTACTCGACAAAGAGCATTCGTTACTGGAGCCAAATCAGTTCGATGATAACTTCGATCAGCCGCCCAAGAGACATCACAACAAGATCTTCGCGTTCATTGCAACACCAACCTACCTCCTCATCTACTTCCTTGCCATCATCGGTCTCAGCTGTCTATTTTACCTCATCATAACCATCTCCCTTAACCATCTCAACACCTCCCCAACCCAACTTTCATGCACCTGCGGCAACAACATCTCAGAAGCCAAATCCTTGAACTGCATCTACGACGAACTAGCCGCAGCCTGGCTCCCCCCACACTGCCGCGACTCCACACTCACATCACGTTTCGCGCACGCAGGCCCTGGTCCCAACGGTTCATGGCCATACTGGGCTGACAAGAACCACACCATTCCCGTCACCGTCGATCAGATTGCATTGCTTGCGGATGTAGAGAATGGGAGGTGGTATACGACCTGGGAATGGCATGTAGTTCATTGTCTATATTATTGGAGAAAGCTGCAGGTCGTGAGGGATGGGGGGAAGGGGTTGGTGTTGGAGAGGAGGTATGAGGGAATGAGGCATATTGACCATTGTGAGGAGGTTGTTATGAGGTTTGGGGATAGGCCGCCTACGGTTGCGGAGGTTGCTTTGGATTTAGATGCGTAGGGTGGGATTCGTTGATGGTTGGTGTCGTGAAGGCGTGGTTTTTATTAGACCTTTTGCGTCAAAGGATAAGGATTCTTATAGTACCTATCTAAACACTCCTCTTTCCCCTACTCTCGAACGGCAGTGCTAAACTCAATACCACCAATAACCCAAATAAACTCGCACACACAAAAAGCGGCGCCGTCGTCTCCACATTCGCATAAGATCCAACCAACACACCAGCAATACCACCAATCCGGTTCATAACGACACATATGGCGTATCCCGTCGCCCTATGCGCACTGGGAAGGATTTCAGGCGTATACGCATAAATAGTACCGTAGTAAATATTCGATGCCGCAGTGATAGAAGAAGAAACACCAACATTCTGCGCGGGAGTTTTGATCTGCGTATATCCGAACTGAAGTGCCATGGTGATTAGCGCACCGATAGCCAGTGTTCCTTTACGACCAAATAACTTCGTCTCGACAAGAATCCCTGCGATAATGGGACCTACTAATCCTGATGTTTGATTGATGGCGTAGTTCCTCCAAGTCGTGTAATTTGAATCATCTCCAACGTCTGCGCCGCGTGATGAGAGATAGTAAGGCAAAAAGACGCTATAAAGCGGCGTCACCATTCCTATCACGAACCAGTTCGCAATAATGGTACATGTAGAGTAAGCCAATGTTCGAGTTTCGAATAATCCACCGATATGTTTCCGGAGGCGAAGAGCTGACCAGACGGATTTCTCGGTATGAAGAACCCGTCCCTGGGCTTGTATATTCTCGAGCGATAGGTTAAAAGGTCTATGGTACTTTTCGGCTATTTCGCGCAGGATGTGGTAGACGTCTTCATCGCGGTTTTGACTGATGAGCCATTTTGGGGTTTGAACCATGTGGATGACGAGGAGTCGTAGAATACTGAGAACGATGACGACGCTTCCTGCTGTGAAGTGTAAGTATCGCCAACCCATGTTTTGTGAGCGGGTACACTCGGAAACGATAGCAGAGGGATCACAGCTGAAGTTGCTCATGAATCCCCAAGCGAATAGGCCAGTGATGGTGTAGCCTACGGCCCACCATGTTGCTAGGAAAGTGACGAGCCAGGTATGTGTTGCAGGTAAGAACTCGAGGAAATTTGTGGCGTCGAGGATATAATTTCCACCTGCGCCGGCTGAGTAAATAGCAACCCTGGAATTCGGTCAGATTCATATGCGGGAATATGAAGGGGGCATGTTACATCGTAGAGAAGGAGATATAGTTTGGCATCCCCCCAGCAATCAACACAAATATAGCACATATGAATAGACTTGTGTTGAATGCAACTTTACGGCCAATGATATCAGCAGAAAAGCCCCAGAAAGCCGCACCAGCCAGTAAGCCAACTTGAGACGCAAGTGCAACTCCAGCAATATGTTTGCTCGGCCTTCCAAACTCCTGGGTGACTGCCGGTTGAGCTATAGACTGACAAACGATAAGGAGCTAAGGAAGTGTCAGATTGAAGTGTTCACCCAGTAACACGGGCAACTAACTGAATCAACCGCATACCCAAAGCCATTGAGGAAGAAAAGTTTCCACTGGAAAGTCGTCATGCCGATTTCATCGATAGCGTTGTTTATGAGGGCCATCTTCTTCGCGAGGACGGGATCCACGGACGTTGCATCCCAGACTTCATTCCGGAGATCGATACTTGATTGACTGTCCGCATCTTGTACTTCTTCTCCGACGGGCTTTTGGTCATCTGGAATTTCTTTATTGGATGTGATTATAGGAAACATATTGCCCAGGAAGGAAGATCATATCGTGCAGTAGCTATTAATCTTTGATATATTCTTTATATGTATAGACTTAATGTATCACTTGGTGGACCTAATAGCGGATGACGTTTATTGTATCAGAATTGCGCGACTCAGGGGGCTGGAACTAGGCTTGTGATATGCAATTCGTAGTGCAGGGAGTTGAAGTGATAAATGAATTGATTGGACGCCTCCCCTAGTACTTGTAGCCCGGATGATAATCCTTCGCGTGCATCATGGTAAATAGTTCCAATTCACGTTCCACAATAAGTTGATCTTAAGCAATCCCGCGCGGGGTACAACCAGATAAGCGTGTTGAGTGGATTGCGTGATATGCGGTGTGATGGCGACAAGGGGAACACCATCGCTGTGCAACCTCCGTAGTGAGATAAAAGATAAAGGGTAGATAGGATAATAATACTTCCTCTTTCGTTTCTAACGTCTAGATACTTCTACAAGTGCTAATCTATCAAGATGAGCTCTACCCATACCGGACTCACAGAAAAGGTCCTAACCTACAAAGCCCCTCATCCCCCGGTTCCCGAATTCGAACCAGGAAAAGATCGTGCATTCTTCGCAGACCCGGAAAAGAAATCCCTACTATCAGCAGCGACCAAGATTAGACATCTAACACCATATATCGGGACTGAACTTGTCGGCATCCAGCTAAGCCAACTTACCGATGCACAAAAGGATGAACTTGCCCTCCTAGCCGCTGAGGTCTGCGTCTTCTTCCCTGTACGTGTATATGTCAGAACGCTAATGCAGTCGTGTATGTAGAGAGGTGTAGTGTTTTTCAGAGATCAAGATCTCACTATTGATCAACAATATGAACTTACCAAACACTATGGAAAAGTGAGATCATCTAGTAAGATTCTTGATGAATATATGTTCATTGTGCTTTAGCAAGATCGCGATCCAAACCAACAAGATCCCCGGCACGTGACTATAATAGGACGGGATGAGTAAGGACATCGTCGCAGTTTTACTTGCTATTTTAGACTAAAGTGCGTAGTGATATCCGGGAATACGCAAATAATACGGGCGAATACCACTCAGATCACTCATTCGAAGCCAATCCACCCGCATACACCGTCCTACGTCTTGTGAAAACCCCCGAGTATGGCGGTGATACGCAGTGGACGAGCCAGACGGCCTTATTCGATAAATTGAGTCCTAGGTTTCAGCATTTATTTGAAGGGTTACATGGTGTACATAGCTCAGAGGTATGGTATGGTTTAGCATGTAATATTCATTACTGACGTCTTTCTCAGCATAGCTTTGTCAACTCTATCAACGGGGGGTATGATCCATTCAGAGGTCCCGTTCGTCGAGAGCATCCTTTGGTATATTTTCCTTTCCTTAACTTTGGATACAGATCCCTTACATTGAACCCAGGTCCGTACGCACCCAGTAACGAAACTCAAATCCCTATTTTACAACCCTAGCTACGTAATCCACATCAAAGAATTGAAAGGTCAAGAAGCAGTGCACTCTCTGAACTTTCTACGAGAACATCTGAATGAAGCTGATGATTTGAGTGTAAGATGGACTTGGCAGCCTCAAAGCGTCGCTTTCTGGGATAACCGAGTGGTAGCTCATAAGGCTATTCCAGGTGGATACAACACTACTGAAAGAGAAGGAAAGCGGACGGCTGTATTTGGGGAAAAACCCTTCTATGATGCTGATGGGGAAACACTGAGTGAACAGCAGGAGAGGCTGGGTCCAGCTGCCATTGCGAATCTTAGTATTGGGCAGTCAAGGTTACCTTAAGTGAGCTGGGAACTTGTCATTCGTATGATATATTCTGTCCTAAATTGAATCGGAAGATTACGAAAGCTTCTCAAGCTCGCCGACGATGTATTCTATTTCCGGCCAAATATTTTGCCGATTCTTCAGGCCCTTCAAATCCTTCCAGTTCTTCGTGATGTCCATATAAAGCTGGTACCAATTGGTGCTGTGTTGAGGCAATCCGTAGATCATTGTCCTATCCGCTTCTGCCCGAGCTTCTTGCAAGGGAGTGGGCCTGCTTGATAGAATCTCTTGAACCTCCTTATTCCACTCGTCATAAATGTCGGTCATCTCTTCCTGGATAATTCCACTCACGCGTTCCATCCATTCTTTTATCTCCCCCTTTAACTTTTCCTCCTTTTCGACCGCCTCGAAGGACACAGTCGCCCAGCCGAAAGGTGCCTCATTACTCCATACTTCCCACATCCACGGCATCTCTTTGAGTAGCAAACCTCTCCATAAAGATATGGGGAGATGATAAAATGCGCGTGATGCGAGTCTCAGGTTCGCAATGTCTCGTGATGGTAGATAGGATAACACTTGTAATTTCAGCTCAAGCGGGAGCTTCGCAAACGCATCTTCGCCGGTGGATGGCAAACGCCCAATATTCGAGTTCCTGAATGGGCTCGCCTGTGCATCGATCTCGGAATCTTGATTAATTGCCGACTTTAGGATTGGACCCAGTTTCGGAACTAAGAGCGGGTTTGCAGCGAGGTACTCGCAGCCGTCCAAATGTTGCCACCACTGCTGGGAGCTTCGGCAAACATTGTGATCATGCGGAATTCCCTCGTCAGAAGGATGGCCCCAAGAATCTACTTTGTAGTACCAATCTGTAAGCGCTTTGATGTTGACGTAGCCATAGCGCCGACGAGAAAGACGGGCGAAGATGTCGAAACAGGTAGGATGGAAGGACATAGATACCAGAGTTCGGTCCTAAAGTGATGCATTAGAACAAATATGATTCCAGGATAAACTTATATAGTTGCATCTACCTCATCATCAACGTAATCGTCAATTGACACGTATTTGGTGTTATGTCTGGGTGGGCAGAAATTTTCACTGCCGCCTGTATCTCTCGATTTCATGTGACCGCAGAGTCCCGATAGAAAGTATTCAGTCTCACGTTCAAAATCAAGGTCATCAGGGTCATCCTTCCATGGCCCATCTTCGATTCCTTCACTGCCTTTATAAATAAGGCCTTGAGCTACGTTGCACCCTCTCATCTCTTCAGCGGTAATGAACTCTCCCTTGTAGCCAACTCCCCTAGAGCATGTTCCTTCTCTCGTTTTTCTTGGCCTCAGTTTATCTTTCTCGAGGTCAGTTCTAATTTCGAACAAAGGAGTTCTTTGGAGTTAGGAGCCCATACCCTTGAATCGAAGCCAAAGATCATCTTGTGAGACTTGGCTTATGTCCATAGAATCAACCGTATCATCTCCAACCACGTCATCATCCGATTCATATTCATATACCTCCTCCTCTTCAGAACTCTCTGGGCCGTACTCGGAATCGCCGTTGTCGCCCTCTGAGAAATCCTCCCATTCTTCAATAATTTCCCTCTTCTTTCTCTTAGTGGTATTTTTGGAGGGCGTGGGTTCATCTTCCTCTTCAATATGGTCCTCTGCTCTCTCGCAAGTGCACCCAACCGCAAAACCATCGCCGGTGTTTGTCCAGCCCATCCATCCAGGCTCATGTCGCTGCCTTCGACGACCGATATTGAAAGTGATTTTGCAAAAGCGGCATACGATCTCGGAGTAACCCATTGCAATGATATATAAAGAATTGAAATTGCATGAACGTTGAGAGTGCGTCGGTGTTGGGCGGTGGTCTATATAGGCTTGTTCGATGTTGGATTTAAGCTTCGTTAGCCCCAGGCAGCAGGTCCACAAATACATTGGTGCCTGCGGAGATGCTCCACTAAAACATCCGTATACTCATGTCTCTGCAGGGCGGATGGCCTTCATATGATCCTTTATCTTGTCCTTTGAGGAATGTATTAGGCTGATTTCAAAACCTACACTATCCTCCATTACATTGATGATTGAATTTTGAAAATATGTATCACAAGGGTCTATCAAGCCAATGAACAATCGCCACATTTGTACTCCGTAAAGGATCAATGAATACCCAATCCTGCTCTCCGGATCATCATTATTCAAATGCTGATAAGACAGTCCAACATTGCTTTGTCCTCACGCAGGTTCAGCCTGGAGCATTCTGAAGAGGAGACGAGTTGCAACAGTGTTGGAATGCTCCACGGAGTGAATCAAGATCTCGAGAGTAGGCTTCCCATTAATCTTGGCGAGTCTCACTTTTTGAAGTTTCCAGTCTCGAATCGAAGCCCGTCCGGTTGGATGTTCTCCTCAAGGCATGGCCATCTTGTGACATCATTGATGAATATAGTATAAAATCAAACTATTCAGGAAGAGCTATCATTAACTTATAAATAAGATCACACCTCTTGGCTTGTGCCCTAGTCTTACTCCTTGAACCGCCCAAGTGCCGAGCCATAAGTCGTAAATATATTTAAAAGCATGCCGTATCGCGCCGATTCAACACCCATGAACCATACATTCATGTCGCATTGACTTCCGAGATGCTACCCACGCATACTCCGACCTGTCCTTCTGATAGAATATCCGATGCAGGCACTCCGGGATTGCTTTCTACCCTCTACGAGGCAATAGGCTCATATGTGTTGTTCGCAGCGCGATTCGAGAAGAGATAGTAGATGATCATGCCGACGACCGGGAACAAGAACACAACCAGGCACCAGATGACCTTGTCGACGGTCGAGCGCTTCGACTTGAGAATCTCAACTAAATGGAATTAGCTTTGCGACATCCAGAGTAGAAGTATTCCGCAACATACTCCAAGCAATGATATCAAGGATGAGGATGATGAAACCGATAACTCCACCACCCGTGCCGGCTTGCCAGTTCGCGGATTGCGTGGTTATGGGTGCGGCGGAAACGGTGAGGGACAGCGAAAGCTGGAGGAGAGTGAGAAGGAAGAGTTGGAGCATGTTTGGTTATGGTAGATGGATCGAAGAGTGTATTTTGGAAATTGTAAAGCGTTTTCTTGCGAGTGTAGTATCGAGGGTGGATGCGTTTGTTGTTGAAAGATGGAGGTGTTGCGGTGCTGGCGGTTGCCTAGAGGTAGGGATAGCTGAGTGATGACGTAGTCGGTACGTAATAGCTAGTTTTCTCAACAACCTTGGAAGCCCGCCAACATGCACGAAACAACTCCTATTTTTGAATGCAAAACCGCTGTACATTTCCAAGGTTCAATATATATTCTAGTCTAAAGCTGGATATTGGTATCTCCCCTTCTAATATATTAAAACTGAACTGGTCCAATTTTTCACCAACTACCACTACGTAACTATGTAAGGATTGCATTAAAATAAGCTTCTTTGTATATTTATATGATCGTAAATAATCTTTAAATAAGAAAAGAATAGGCCTGATGCCCACTCACACTGACCGAACAGATAGTAATGAATAGATGAAAGAGTGAATAAGTAATGACTGCATTGACGATCTACCTACCTCGGCAAAGCACACGACTTGTGTAACCTTGACGGAAATGTTCGTGTTTAGCAAACATTTTCGACTCTCAATAATCAGTTGTACCCAGCATTATCCACGTGACTCTGATAGAAAACGAGTCACGTGATATTTCATCGCGGTGACTATCACTGATCCCCTTCTATTTACCGGACTTATTAAGGTATAATATTTATATGAAGATTAATGGCTACATTACTACATAATTAAAGCTCTACATTTCAAACTTAATAGACCATGGGGGTAGTGGTAAGTAGATATTCACTTCTTCCTTTATGTCCTTAACATTTACTTCACATTTCTCTTTTTCCCTTTTTGCTCATTGAATTCCGAGTTAAGCCTATGATAAAACATTGTAAGACAGTTGCCTAGTAACTGCTTATAAGTATCATTCAATATGTATATCCAGCCAGTAATATCTAGCTTACTAACCAATACTGCTCAGCCTCGTCTCGCGTCGATTCCCTGTCGAGTGCTGACAAGAGCCGCTCGATTCCAGATAAGAGTATGAACCAACCATTCTTTCATCACTAAAGCGTTTAAGTATATATCCCATCAATCAGTCATGTCCGAGTCAATCTCCCGGTTCACTCACGAACCAGAGGCTATCTCCGATGAAGAACGAAGTACCAGATTAATGGTATCTCAGCCTCGTGCTAGTAACACAGATGCAGATGTTGCAAAGAAACGGGACTCCGCCGTTTGGACACAGCAGATATTACAACAGTATGCGAAATCCTTTCATCCTTTTCTATGAATACCATAGCTGATTGAGTTCGTAGATCAGCAGTTCGAACATCCAAGACAAAGCTGGATAAGCGCCTAGCGGAGTTCTTGAAAGTGGCGAAACCTGAAGATCAGAATTTGTATGAGAATAGTCGAAGCAAAGTACTTGATATTATTAAACAAACGAAGGAAGCACATAATTCGAAATACCCAGTCGCAACACCCGAAACGGAGAGAAGCTTTATTGAGTCAGTCAAAGCCAAATGTCGAGCTGCGTCCGAGACGGCCTACGAATATACCAAAATAATGGACGTGATCATGGGCCAAGCTCCGGAATATGTAGCGCTTGCATATGGCGCTATTAAAGTCCTTTTGGTTGTTCAGGTAAACTACGAGGAGATGAAGCAAAATGTCGAAGAGCATATGAATACGATCAAAACGAAATTCTCAATGACTGACCATTTGACGACGTACTTTCCTTCGGGCCCCCTTGTCGAAGCTGTTGGAAGGATGTATGATGGTTTTCAGACATTCTTGGCTAAAGCCTTGAAGTTCTATACAAGGAGTCGTATTGGTATAATCCCCCCCACCGAATTTATAATGATCACTTCTAATTATAATAGCCAATACCTTCAAGGCTTTCAGAAAGCCATGGAAGGCACTCGAACCTATCGTCAACTCAATAGAGCAAGCGTATGGCGAAATCAGAGACATCATTCAATTTTCGAGCCACTTCACTGGCCAAGTCATCCTTGCGAAAGTGTCGAAGATGTTAGAATTCCTAGAAGGAGAGTCAGTCAAGTTCTCTAAACCCAGTGATATCGAGGAAACGGGGAACCTGTTCCGTCGGCGGGTAGAAGCCAAACTGGAACTCCATTGCGTGGAAAATGCTAAAGATGGCGGTGATGAGGTTGAATCATCCCCGACTGGCAATGATAATGCCGATGAGACACTAGATCTAGATGAGCAATTATCCACCTTATTCACCGATTTAACCGAACTCGACGAGGCTCGTGTCCAGCAGCAAAAGATCACAGAGCAGCTACCCGAGATGCGACGATACAGGTCCACGAAAAGGAATGCTTTGAAAGCCGACAAAGTCATGGAATGGGCCGAATCTGAAACCTCTCAGCTATTATGGATTGATGGGAACTACATTCTTCAGAGAGAGAATTTCAATGCCTCATTCGTAGCCCCGCTTCTGATATTCGGAGAAAGTCATTACGAAACATACCTGGTTTTGAGGCATTTCTGTGATGACGGTCGATCTACAAAACCGTGCGATTACCGAACATTGCTCCAGGCTCTCCTCCGTCAAATTCTTAAGCAGCGTCCGGGGCTCTGGGAGAAGGTGTCGAGCACTTTGACCAAAGAAAATGCCAGAAATATTCGAGCTTTATGGAAACTGTTCGCCCAGTGCCTCAAAGACACAAATGCACAGTGTACATTCATTGTCATTGACAGCATCGATCTATTGGTCTCTGGTAGCACTGACGATGGCGTAGACGAGAGAGATTTCGTCATCAAGCAACTCAACGCTCTTGTAAACGAGGGCGATCCGCTTATCAAGATTCTACTCACTACTTCGCTCTGTAAAGATACACAATCAGCATACACGGCACATTCTTTGGCACTGATATCTACATCTCCAGCGTCTCCATCTCGACCCCAGAGGAAACTTTCGATGGCCATCATTCAAGATAACTTAGCTTTGGTCCCCCAAAAGTTGGTTGAAATCCAAGAAAAAAGATGCAAGACTATTCAATTTGCACAACTACCGATGCTGTACCCTATAAATTCCACTATCTATACCCATGAGAATGGCAATCTTCGAGCTTTCGTGGTTTCAGGGCTCTCTGGGTTAGACCCACAACCTTTCGGAGCGTACAATCCACTGGTCATTCGAGCATGGGCGGTCAGTCATAATGGGAAGAATTTTGTCAAGCGCTTCTACGATCTGAAGATAAAGCAATTTTCTAGAGACATACCTGTCAGTGAATTGAAGTACACTCCTTCAGGATATCTGCAAGACGAGCACACGCAACGGCTACGATTGATAGAAAGAGGACGTCAATATTGGGAGCTAGGAAGTAAAATATGTTTCAGGGCATATGAAACAGCTGGGGTACGTCAATTCCTTTCTTTTTATCTAGTTTTTTAACATGACTCAGGTAACCCGACGTATCATAGTCGACCCAAGCCTGGTGCAGACGGTTGAGGCACCATCGCTACATGATCTTGATTTTGACTTAACTCATGCATCTCATTCGGATTTGAAACCATTAGCTGCCGTCACATGTCCGCCTACGATACGGGCTTATTGCCTTCATGATAATGCCTGCCGTATGTTCTCGTCTTTTATCAAGTTCAATTTGACACGTTGTTGGACTATATTTCTGTTCCATGCCATTATTACTAACTCATCGTAGGAGATATCGAGATCCCTCTTATCTGAAATCCAGTTTTTGAGAAAAAGCCCTTCGAAAAATTGTTTTTACCAGATGAGCGTAGAAAAAGACTGAAATCCATCTGCAGTCATTACGAAAACCCTGACTACGTACCCTTAAGTCCAATGATAATTTTGCTTCACGGTAGTCATGGCGTTGGCAAGACGACTGCTGCTCAGTGTATCGCCGAACATACACGACGCCCTTCGCTATCGATCTCATCAGGGGACATCGTCAAGGCAACCGGCAATTTCGAGACGGCTTTTGGGAACATATTGATGCGGGCACAGAAGTGGAAAGCTATCCTTTTGCTAGAGGATATTGAGCTGATATTCGCTCGAATGGAAAACAATCCCTCTCAGCACGATATTAATGTCACGCTTGCAATTCGGGCTCTGGAAGACTATCGTGGAATGATCTGTTTCACAACCACGCGAGTCGGGCTTCTGGATCCAAGTATCCTTTCCTACATTACGGTCCCTATAGAATGTCCTCTCTTGGATGAGGATACCAAGTTGAGAATCTTACAGGAGCTCGTGAGTAAGTACGACGACACTATCAAGGATTTAATTTCGATGGGATCGGGGTTCACCGCGATGAGGAAGTTGAATGGAAGGGAAATCCAAAATGCTTTCAACGTCGCAGTGATGATGCCACGCAAGTTCAAGAGGGAGTTTGGCATGTTTGAGGGGGAGTTTAGATCCCACTTACAGTTTGCCCTTGAGGACCAGGTAGCGATAAAAGATTACCTAAATGACCTAAACAAGGGGGATGAAGAGAAAATGGCAGCTCGAAGGGGTCATCGGAGGCCGATAGCTACAGAGGGGGGACGAATATCGTCAGTCGCCTCACTTCCAGAATAGAGCGCAAATATAACTGTTCTTATTCAACACTTCCTTAAACTAGTGCGACGGCGTATACTTATCATCATCTCCTCTATCAACCCCAAACCTCCGCTCCACCATTATTCCTCCATTCACATTCTTCCTAATAAGCTCCTCCTCACCCTCTACCACAGTGCCCACAACCCTGGAGATACTATAAGGATCCCTTCCGCCCCTTCCCTTCCCCTTCTCATTCCCACCCACATTCCCCATTCTATGTTCTTCCGTGTCTCGATCACTGCGGTGGTCATGGGATCTATGCCCATAAGATGGAAGCGTTTTCTCCCAAAATTTTCGCTTGAAGATGGGGTAAACCATCGGAGCTTGTCCCACAAAGATGGCGACGAAGTCTTCGCGGATAGACCACATTGCTGAAACGCCATGTTGATTTAACTAGTAGGTGAGTGGGTTGGTTAGTGAGATTGTTTATGGAGAGTAGGGTTGTGAGGATATAGATACCTTGAAAATTAAAATGACGCGGAGACAAGCGGCAACCATGCAGAAGATACCTAGACCGAATAGGAAGTACATGCTTAGTCTACGGATGAGACTTACTTGCATGCTACGGACTATCTAGGGAAGCGTCAGAAAGTATCCAGAAGTGAAAGAAACGGGGATTGTACAGGCATGGGAATGATCATTATGCAAATATCGGTAGTAAGATTCAGGGTTAGGATAGTGATAAATATAGTGTTGTTTTGTGGTACGCAAGAATCTATTATCCACGATTAGCTCTAAGACGGTAACCAACGAAGAGGAAAGATAATCAACTTACTTCCTGGATCCGGCCAAATCTGCCAGAATTTTCGGTAAGGTATGCAGGTACAAGTCAACACCAAGATAATGGCAACAGCGGCGGCTCCTACAAAGACCATGGCCGGTATAACAAACCTCTCGACCCACAACCCCTTAACTAGTCTTCGATAGAAAAAGAGCATATTAAACTTTAGAATCCAGACAGTAACGATGTAGCTAGTTAGACCGATGAGGAATACCTGTGTACCATATTCCCATGCATGATGCTCTTCGAACGGCATGTTTCGACGTTGTTCATAGGTGAGAAGTGAGGTGTGCATACCCTGTGCTTTGACAATGAAGACATGGGCTATCACAGTAACCTCTGTATATACAGCCTACGATAACATTAGAATTTTCAGTAATATCGATGATGCCTGACTTACCCATACAAGCCAGATAAGGTAATCATCTGGTTTATATCCATCGAATCCATTGAGGTTCGTTCTACAGAAGACTCGTGCTGCGATCATCAACGTTCCGATAGCATATTCGGTCCATATCTCGGCTAGGTTTTGAGTGAATTCCATCATAAGGGCTTAAGGCTGTAAGTTGGTATGGAGACGAGCTATTTTCCTCTGAGCTATTTGTTGCGTGTCTTCGTGTGCGATACATAATCTGCCTTAAAAATGTAAATCAACGAAGTTGGGTCTTCGCTAACAATTGTCTGGACCAAAAATCACTTTCTTTATGAAGAAGTTCCGGGTTCTATAGAAGATACATAGGTGTAGTTCATAATTTCAGCTGAGGGCCATGAAATGGATTGAACCTTTCACAAACTAGAAAGTGAATGGCCTGGACTGAGAATTGAGCGATAGGCGCCTTCCGGTACTTGCGATAGGAACTGGTTACGGATAGGGAATAAGGTATCTCGGCTCCCTGGCGCCTTATGAAACTGTGGACCCGCATGTTGAATCGATAAAACCTTGGGTTCTTTATCTGTATCTAGGTTGTTGTTCACTGCCCAATCATTGGGATATCGTGTTAGTTGCTGAATTTGTTGGCTTTGACTAAACTCATAACTAATCCATCAACCTTTTGTTGATACTCGAGTCTGATTTACATGTGAGCGTATCCGGGTTAAGTAATTACCCCGAATAATGATTGGAAAGCAAAAGGGTAGGATGTCTCATTCAGTCAAAAATCCATGAGCCAAGGAACACAAACTCCGCGCTGCTACGGACGAACAAGTACGCAAGGGTTCCACAAGATCTGAGTCTGGAACAGGAGATTACAAAATATATGTACAGCTGACTTGTAATTCCATCAAACCTGATTCCCGATATGATACATTGAACCTAGACTAGTGCGTACGGCGGCGTAACACAATGGAAACTGGCTGCTACCCTTTCACCGAGCCGATATATTTTGAGAGACAACTGGGTCCGGGGCTGTGTTGACATGGCTTTTAAGATCCATGTCTTTGCATGTAATCCCCAGTGTCCACATATACGGATCAAAGGATCCAGGTTATGAGAAGAGTCGGGAGCTAAGCAGGGTGTGCCGTAAGCAAGGAAGAGGCGAACCAGATCATGGGGGTGGACATGAGATTCCGCGATCGG
>AJFL01000051.1:0-13163 GCA_000467735.1 Rhytidhysteron rufulum CBS 306.38
AAAAAAAAAAAAAAAAGGGGGGGGGGGATACGACAGAAATACGCCATGGTAGGATTTCTAATCTTAGTATCTAAACACGCACGGCTTACCTCCGATCACCTCCACATCTCCACATTTATTATCCCCATTTTCATATATCTAGTATTATGAGTTCGGAAGTGTATGTATAAATGAGTGGGATTTTTTAATATTGTTTTTGCTCTCGCTCTCTCTATGCTTCATTCATGCCATGCTTCTTTTATACTTAGATATATCGACGGGCTTTCAAATGCGGGCCCCCGGTGTCGATCATCTGGGGTTTTTGGTATCAGGATACGGGGTTTGGACGTACAATTGACTACTTATGGAAGTACTATTAAATAGTAGTGTATAAGTGTACATACCCAGACCATAGCAGCCCTATCAACCAAGCTCTCCCGCAACTTCTTTACCAGAACTCTTCGTTCAATTCATCAAAATCCCGAAAACGAGATGAATAAACCAAACCCATAAAATACGGGAGAAGAACGAATTACACTTTTCTCTGAGCGAGCGAAATGTATTTCAACCCGTCGAGAGTCATTCAAAACCTTCGGCATTTTTCTCCAAGGTTTCTTGATTAAGATTGTAGATCCCTTAGATGTATATTCCATGCAGGATGAAATGTCCTTCGAATACGTCCGTAAATAAGAAAACCTCGCTTAGCTACATATGTACATAAAGATAACAACCTCAATCTATTTCCCTGCATGAAAGCAACGTCACTCCACTAAGGAACCTCATTTTCGTCCCTAGCCCCCATAACCAAGGTGTTGGAAAATCATCATCATCATCATCATCATCAGGCAGAAGAGGGGATAGAACATGTTCCACAAAATTTGCCTTAATCGGTTGAAGAAGTCCTATAAAAAAGCTAGGAAGGTAAGATACTCATTCCTCTATCATCCCTCATCCATCATGTCCAAATTCAACGACCTAAGCGATGAAAGTAAAACCGGACTCGTCGCCACATTTCTTTTCTCCGCCCTCTCAGGACTCATGGTCGTACTGAGGTTTCTAAGTAAAAGGATGTTGAAAAATCGGTTTCAGGCTGATGATTGGTATATGCTTCTTACGTTGGTGATGTCGTTTGTATCTGGGGAGTTATCTACGTGGGGTAAGTTTCTGATTATTCTCTTTTTGATTTTAGATAAATACCTTCTATTAACTTCGTGTCTCAAAAAGAAAGGGAAAAGGAAGAGGAAAAGAGATGAATCATTGACTAATGACTTATCTCTAAGCCATATTAGAAAAGCAAGATATAGCACCTCTTCAAATGAGTGCCGAAATCCCAGATACCATCCTCATAGCAAAAATGATTACCCACCTAGCCGTAAGTACAATACATCCATCCACCCATCCATCGAAAAGAAGAAGAGAGGGGGCTAGAAATACATACAAGAACCTAACCCCCTTCACTTCAATAGCTAATCTTCACATCCATAACCATCTACTGGCTCTCCACTAACTTCCTAAAACTCTCCATCACTCTCTTCTACCAACGTGCCCTCAGCAAAATAATCTACCGCAAAACCACCCTGACCCTAATAACCGTATCAACAGCATGGTTGATATCCACACAGCTCGCCTATTTCCTGATATGTTAGCCCATCACCTCACGATGGCATGTCGAGGTACCCGGACGCTGTTTCTCCAACTATAATGATTTTTACTTTGTGACTGGGTGTGCGGAAACGGTTTTGAATGCTGTGATTTTGGTGGCGCCGATCAAGGTTGTGGGTGGGACGCAGATGGCGTTTGGAGCTAGGGTAGTGGTTATTGGGATTTTCTTGTTGTTGTTGTTGGGGGGGGGTTTGTAAGTAAACCTTTCTCTTATCTATACATGTACCATGTACCAATTTAAGCATTTATTGATGACCCTTTTGCTTTTTACCAGCGCTGTATTCACCGATATCATACGTCTGGTTGTTATTTATCGGCCTGGGGCTGTAGATGGTATGTGACATCTATCTATCCATCCATCTCCTTATATTGGTATTCTCTGGGGGGGAGTATTATAGAAAAGAAGGGTTTGCAATGGTGCTGGTATCCGTGGATTTTGTATAGAGGAGGGAGGAACGGAGAGAGAGGGTGGATTGAGCGTTGCTATGGTAGGGATTGACGTTGTTTTGCTAGGTTGAGGCAGGTACGGGGGCATTTTAGTTGCTTGGATTCGTGTAATGATATTTCCGGATTCATGTGTACCTATGCAAGAGATTATGATGCAGAGCGAACTTGCGAAGACAGTTCTATGGTAACAGTGTATACCTGCAATTATCTTCATTAATGGCTTCACTCATTTGCGGAGAAGTACGGTAGATACCGCATCAGGAGCTTGAATCGTGATTTCGTGGTCATTATATACATGATTATTATCTTACTAGTGTCGATACTCCCCCGATGATTATGACTCGGCATAATACCAAGCCAAATTAGCAGACCTGAAGATGGCATTTCGAAGGGGTGATTCAAAGAGATCCCGGATCTCATCGAGGTTGTAACCGGCGTTAATGGCGAGTTGGAGCATGATGCGGGATTGGTCGGGGCCGAGGTATGAGGAGTAGAAGCTGTGAGGGTATAAGATTAGCCGTTGCATTTTGGGCAATGGGAGGGAGATCAATGATGGCGATGATGGCGATAAAGGGTAGGATTGAAATGAAGATGACATACACTGGACCTGGAATTGAAGGTGGAACACCCGTTCCACTGACTGGTCTTGCAACCGCAATGGTTGGGATACCTTGGCTAAAGAGATCGGTCGCTGCTGCTTTGGCGCTGGGACTTAGGGATGCGGCACCAGGACCAAGGATGACGAGACCCTTTGCTCCGTTTGCTACGGCTGCATACATTAATGAAGCATCAAAGCCCTCTGCAATTACTTTAGTTGGCAGCTGAACCTCTAAACGGTAGAATGGATTGGACTTACGGTGACCGTACATGATGATGACCGCGGGTAGTTCGGTGGTATTCGAAACATCGAAGTAGGGACGACCTGTGGGATACGAGGGACCGAAGAAGTAGTATGGTTGTCCTGCGAGGAAAGCGCCCAGGTTACCTTGCTCGAGAGCTTTGAACGTGTCGGGGGTGTTGGCATCGAGTTTGGTGGAGTAGTAGATTGAGGTGATTCTGAATGCCAGATTTAGTAATGAACCCACCTCCGATGCATTCTCCGATCAAAGAACATGGAATCTTCGCTTACCTGTCATTGAATGCGATGAGCCCACCCCGGTCGCGTGAAGATGGCGATGCAGCTGCAGCAACAGCTTGGAAGAAGTTGGATCGACCGTCAGGAGAGATGTAAGTATCTGGTCGCATGGCACCGGTAGCAACGAAGGGCTTTGAGCAATTAAAGGTAATGTCAACTCCAAATGCCTTTCCACATGTTAGCGTTTGCATCCGTATCCTGAATATCATTCACTCACGGTTTCTTCCAACGTGTTGGTACCATGGAACATGATTGCGCCAGCAATATCGGAGTTGGGATCGCAAAGCTGTCGATTGGCGTACTGACTGATGTTAAGGTACAACGACGAATTTAGACCAGCGCTACCACCGGATGCGGGAAACCTGACGACGGCCAATTGAGCAACACTCAGCACTTCAGAGACGTTGCCGATGAGATCCTCGGGAGTTGGGCCGACACCAGAACCATATTGGATGTTGTCCAGAGCGCTATAATTTGATGCCGATAGAATGGTTCCTCCGGCGCTGTAGATTCTGATAAAGTTGAGCGAGGTGACTTTCGTTTCGTGAATGACTTTTACTCACACGACTTTGGGCAGAGAAGAGTCCGTAGAGATCCAATTGAGGTCCTGGTAAGATTTGACTTGGCCTAACAATGATGCAAGAGCACCGAGAGCCAGGGCGAACGATTGAGGCAACATCGCGATTGTGAAGATACGGACATTAACCAGATCAAGACACTTGAGCCTGAGAGTTGAAGATAGAATCTATTGCGTGAGGAGACATAAGGACGAGGCAGAAAGGTGGATACTTATATGCGCAATCCGATGAATCGAGTCAGGGTTGGTTTCTGCCATGTCGAAAATATTGGATAGCTGGTACGAGTCAATTGACGATGGTGGAATCTCCGTGGGTGGTAGCAATGGCATTCTATACGGTGCAAGTTGATAGCTCTTGATAGATGTGGATGCAGGTACATGCGCCGTCGGTCAAGTCGTCTGGCTTATCTCTTGGCGGACTGGTATCTTGACGAAGTAGGGTTAGAGGGCATGTTCGACACCAATAGGTTCGCTTGCTAAAGAAGGGCATGTCTTGGGAGGAGAATACATGTTAGTAAGACGGTGGAGATGTAGTTGGTCAGCTTATCGCGGGTTAGTCGGGCGAGTATCGATTGCGGCATGGGCCTCGGAGCTTGAGGCTATTGCGAAGTCGCCAAGGAATGGAGAATGCTCCACATCAGTATTATTGGAGTGGGGGTTCATATTGCGGGATACGGACGGATGAGGACAGTGAAGAAGGTGATGTCCTGATGGCGGGGAGAGATGGGAAGATGGGAGTGGAGATGGATTTGTCAAGTGAGATAGCTTATCTCGCTCATTCGGAATCTTTCATCCGGTAACGACAATTACATAAGCCATCACGTGCTTGATGAATGAGCCTTAGAACGTCTACCAGCCTGGGTATCAATTCAAGATTTGAATTTCCCGTTAAATAAAAAATCAACGCCAAAGCGGTATAGAAATCGAGATCGAAAATTATGATTCCCAGATCGCGGATACGAAATCTTGATTTCTTGATTTCTCCCCAACTAGGCTGGACCCTAGATGATATTTTAAATATTGATCAATGTTTGTAGTTGATGGAACGAAGCCACAAAAGCTAATATTATATCATACCAAATACTATAAATTCAGGGTTGGTTCAATACAATTCAACGTGATCCAATTCGGACGTAAGATCACATGATCCATACACGTGATTTTACGTCCGTATGACCTCCTTTTCGGGACCGATCAATAAGAACCCTCCATGCACGCAGAACGGGGCTGGTATCAGTCTTGGGGAGTGGCTAAATGTATTATAGTTCTTCCATTTAGGTGAGAGACTTGGTGCCCAAAGAGCCACCATCCATTTGCTAGGAGGTTGAAGAGTGATTGCTAGGCGATTATCGATGCAAGAAGAGTACAAGTATGAAGTGTTCGTTCGTACGACTGGGAGTATACTAGATGTGCGGCTATTAAAACCTCCGGAATCCTCTCCTCTAAAACCCTGCCCTCCTTGCCCACTCGGCGCTGACGCTATGTACGACGTGAACTCTTAAATATAACAATACACTCATCATCGCACGAGAGATCTCAATATCCTCACACACTCATGGTATAGGCTAAAATTATAAACTCATTGGGACAGGACCAAGACGGACGACGAAAGCATCGAACACGGCGTGCTGTGCCGCAACCCAATGCATCAGTGAGGGGATCTGAGACAAAATATGCACTCTCTATGCACGCTTGTATAACGTTTAATGACTATTCGTTGCAGGAAATGAGCGGCTATTTGCATTCCTATCCCTCTCTTCATTGGAGGCTTGAATTTTGAACTGTAATGAATGACCAAAACGAGTAACAAGCAGATAACTTAATGAGTGGATGGGTAAGATGACCTCAGTGCTCCGTTTCTTGTACGGACGTAACAAATGATTCTTTAGAGGATACCATTTACCCAGTCCAGACCGGTGGCCCAGGAGGCACATATCTGCTTACATCAGACGGCCACTTGTCGCCGTCATCATGGAACCAAACACCTACGCCACTTAGTCAACCCTCATAGTATTACGTACGAAACAAACTTACTTTGACTTTTAAAGTCATATGACTTTGGCGGAAACTTAGTAAACCCCTTTGGCGTTCCTGCGCCCATCACGCGCGTCAGCAAAACTCACTCACCAACCCTTTCAGCCGCGACAAAAAAGAAACACGCAAACTCACCACCACCCCCACCGACAATCTCGACCTGCGCACAATTAACATACCACCACGACCCGTTGACCCATTGTTCCGGAACGAAGTTCTCAATCCTAAGCAAATACTTTCCCGGCGGTGTGGTCTTTGGGATCGTGAAGTTCAACCCATTCGTACCTTGGAGCTTCCAACTAGTCTCGTTGACCGGTCCCGCATACGCAATCTTGAACCAATCTCCATCGCCCTCGTACTCGTTGATGTCTTTGGTAGAAGACTTGGAGAGATACACTTGCGCGGGACCGGGTTCAGAGATTTTGGTCAAGACGTCGGTGGGCTAAATGACCAGGAGAACAGCAATCAGCTTTCTCATTTATTCTGGGTAAGTAAGAGAATGAAGTATTAACTCACATGCTCAGGATAAACCTTCGGACTCTGAATCACGAACCCGATTTCCGTCCCTGCTACCACCGTCGCTGTCTCCGTCTTCGCATCGGGTTCAGGTCCCCGACCACAGACCAGATCTTGGCTATCGAGGCCGTAGCCATAGATTGGAGCGGCTTTGGCAAGCCATTCGGGGCCTACACCTGGGGAAGGAAGGACCTCACGCACGTACTGCCAGTCCTCGGATACTGTGTTGTTGATAAGGAGGCGACTGAAGGATTCTGGGAGAAGGTTAGCGTGGTGGCGATATACATGGAGTGTTTATGGTACTTGCGGTGAGCTACGGTGGATTGAAGGAGAAAGTAGATGGTGAAGGAGATTGTAAGAGTCTTCATGATTGCGAGTTGAAGGGCTGTATTGCTGTCGAGGCATACTGGAATGGATAACTATGTATATAGAAGTGTATATTCTGAGGGTGTGAAGTTCATTTAGAGTTGATATTTCTCCATAGTGGCAGGATATTAGGTTGCCTGTACTGATGCACAACATCATAGCGGGAAACTTCTGCAAGAGTTCTCGGAATCAGGGTTCCGGATCCAGACGCAAGGCTAAGTGGAGATGCACACTGTCATGATCGAGTCACGCGCATTATGGAATTGGGAATTCCTCAGACAATCAAGCGTCAACTTTGAAGGGTAAAGAAGAAAGAAAGATGCATGTATACGGCTAAAGCGCTATCAGCCTAACGTAAACCCTCCCTCTACAACTGCACGGTGCAGCCACCCTCGATATTCTTATGATGAACGCCATACCTTCCAGTAACAAGACTCCACTCCAGATTACCTGTACAGTTATATCTGCATGCATCAATGAACTTTTTTACATCCTCAGACAAGTCGGAAGTGTCTCGGTTGTATTTCTCTCGCAGTCTTTCAGCCGCCAAATCGAACCCCCGCATGGAATTCTGGATCATTTCTACCGTCATCGATACGGCCGTTTCCAGATTATGGTGTTCGCGGTATAGAATCGGGAGAAGGCTGTCCGGTGTTTCTTGTTGCTATTATTGCGTTAACATATGCATCTTTCTTGGATTTAGAATTATCTCATACCACTTCTTTCTTCAAGGATATCAGATCATTTGCACTGTTATATATATCAGCAAGTACAGAGGGAAACGATGGTTAGGGGGGGCATACGCCCAAACAATAATGTTAGTCTCATCCCAAAGTAAACGCATATCGGGTTCCTGCATGACCTGGGCCGGAAGGCTAATCTTCTGGGCAAGGCTACCAGATGATCAATCCGTTAGATACTGAACCGCTTGAATGTGATTGGGGATATACTTACTTATTGAAGAATGTAGTCACGTTCACTGCACTAGTTCCCATTCGGACAGCGAAATACTCGTTTACTGAAGGTAGACTAGCGCTTAGCTTTCTGCGTTGCTCCTCTTCGGATGTTTGGATAAAGAACTCCAGTTCCTGCAGTAAGATCTGTCTTTGGTCTGATGATGATCATTGGTTAGATAAGCGGCTTTTGGATAACCAATCTTGGGAAACTCGCCAACAGTATAGTGCTTCATTGCCGAATCTCCAATCACTTTGAAGAAAGCGATGATTGGGTTGGATGGTTCGTCGTAGGTGGAATCTACCTCATCAACTGATGTATCGTCGCTTGTAGGGGTAGAAGAACGAGTTGAAGATGAAGGTGCAAATCCAAGGCAGCGTCTCATATATTGTATCGTTACTTCTCGATGATGTTGGGCCTTGTCGAAATCTCCAGCTAGTTCACCAATTTCGGCATCGATGTCTGTTTAGTTAGTTAGTTTTTGTTTACTGTTTCATATGAGGAGTTCACTAACCATCGTCCCAAAGGAATAGCTAATTGTATGAGTGTGAGTATTATCATTGTTTCAGATTCATGAAGTGAAGGGTGAACGTACCCATACAGCAACCCATGTCAGTGTTTGCACATTCTCTTCTGTAGCTGTGGGCCACCAGCAAGCACTGAACAGAGCAAAGTCTGCCCTTTTCAATTTTTCCAGTTTCTCGGTAGAGTTGGTCAACCTTTGTGCAGTGTAAGTGCCTGGCAAGTCTTGTTGGCTTGAAGGAACTGTTTACCCTCGAAGTACCTCGGGTACCACTAGCCGAGTCTTGTTTATGTTTGGATTGATGGCTTTTGGCCAGTGTTGAAACATCAAACGTAAATCGGGGATATGAAGTTGTTGACCTTTCAAGGAACGAATCAATTGATGCCGGGTAGTTGCTTCTACTGAGCCATTGGTTTGAGTTGATGTTTGCATTTTGAGTATTGGGGGAATGTGTTGGTGTAGAATTCCAACTTGTGGTGACACAATGGATGGCTTTATATATATGGTACTAACGAACCTCGGGGTCTTGGAGATAACGCCGTCTGCGACTTCTTCACCGAGTGTTTCCATAATGTGACTGTGGTCTTCGCATTTCAAGACGTGTTCGGCATACGAATACACCAGGATGACCTGTCATCCTTTAGCCTTACCTGGGGATATAGGGAAAGACATTGGTAATTAGTGGCGCACTTGCAGCCTACTTGGCATCATTCCACGTGAATATTAAGCCGGGGGAGTACCGTGCTGATTGATAATGTAAGTCTACGGCAGTCCGTACCATAGTTGTGGAATGCGACTATACGCCCCTTTGAGAATAAGCTCGGCCGTAATTGTGCCGCTAAAATCTTAGACATAGGTTATAGGCACAACCAAGACTGCTTATAGTTAAGTTGAGTAATCCTTTTCTAAGAATGTTCGGGTTATTCGGTCGAGTAGAAATGGGTGAACGTTGAGACCCAATATTTCAAGCCAGTCTCAGTTGTCTTTGTACACCATGAGTCACTCATACGATACAGGAAGAGCTTGACCTATGGTATTCTACCCGAATCCTTCATGGTTCATCCCAACGATCCGTATACCCAAGTGGGTTTAAGATAGGAATACATCATCGATATACGCAGGATAGGACGAATCCTTCGCTTATTCCCTCGTCTTTTTTCCAATCAAATATAGGAGATTCAGGGCATAGAGACCCGAGTATGCCTCGTACAAACATTCTAGAATCTTGCAGGAGATCATGGCTTGGCGGCCTGTAATATTTAAGTTTATCGGGATTGATGATTAGTGCTTATGTGAACGACCTAAGCCCTGCCAAGTAACGGTACACCAACAACGGTTGTGAGGCTCAACTCAACTCCTTCCAAATTTTGTAGACCCGGAGTACAAAAGTTTAAGTCATCGATCGCAATGAAGATACATGGCGTCATTTATCGGCCGTAGCCCATCGTTGGGGTTGCTCAGTGAAAGACAACATAAGCACCGGAGGACGGCGTGATGATAAAGCTCCTTCGAAGAAAATCTAGGCGTATTTCGGGAGGCGCAGTTACGTAGCTTTGTACACAATCACGATCCTCCATATGCTGAATTGCGGCATCGTTGCGTTGGTTGTGATACCTTGTGCAGCGCTGCTTGCTACCAGGACCCACATTAGCGTCGCATTATAAGGTCTGCCAAAATGCCAGTATATGCGAGAAAATAAATTTCGTATACTCAATTAGGTTCTATCAACGTCTTCTCTCCATATTTGATAAGCAGTGCGCTGGTAATCGGAAAGATGATCTACCTAGCGTGGGCGGTCATTATATTTCTCGCAGTCAGCATCATTCTCGCAGTTTATCGCCTCTACTTTCATCCTCTCGCAAAGTTTCCAGGGCCCAGACTCTCAGCTGCAACGGGTTGGTACGAATGTTGGATCGACATATGCCGTCCACCTGGCAAAACGTTTGCCTATGAGATCGATCGCATGCATGAAAAGTACGGCCGTATAGTACGAATCAATCCACATGAACTCCACGTCAACGACCCGGACTTCTTCGATACCCTGTATGCCGGTAGTGCAACAGAAAGAGATAAATATCTCCCTGCGGCTCACATTCAGGGTACACCGCTATCTTCCTTTGGAACAGTGAACCATCATGTTCATCGTGTACGACGAGGTGCTATCAATAGCATGTTTTCTAAAGCCGCCATTACTACTTCACAACGTATGATCAATGAAAAGGCTGAATTACTGTGTGGGATCTTTCGCGATTCGATGGTTAATAAAGAGCCATTGGATATTCGTGCTCCGATCTTGGCATTCTCAACCGATGCATTTCAAGGGCATGCGATAAGCGAAAAATATAGAATGGAGTTGTTAAGAGATGCAAAGAAGGCCGAGGTTTGGAGGAATAGTATTGTTGCGTTACTTAATTTAACACGCATTGTGCGGCAGTTCCCTTGGCTACATGAAATGGCTCAGAAGCTACCGATATGGCTCATTCAGCTTATTTCTAAGGATATGGCATTAGTGGTAAAGGTATATAGAGTAAGTAATCATACCCTTTTTGGTAACAGAGTATTTGATGAAATATGAAATTAGGATATGGATAGTCAAGCACGTGCTGCACTGTGGCCAAGAAACGATGCAGAAGTAAAACAGGGACATTCAACTGTCTTCGATACAATATTGTCAAAGAACATTCCGACTTCAGAGAAGTCAGTCGCACGAATGGCTCAAGAAGCTTTTAGTCTTTTAGTTGCTTCGGGAGATACAACTGCTCGGGTGATAACAGTGGTGTTGTATCACCTACATGCCAATCCACATGCATTAGAAAGGCTTCGAAAGGAATTGGTAGAGGCCATACCTCATCCAAATGATGATGTGGACCTGAGCACACTAGAATCTCTTCCTTGGTTGGTCAGTTGAAGATTTCGTTTACATGCAGGCGAGAAACTAACAAATGATATGATTATAGAGAGCTGTAATACAAGAATCACTTCGGATAGCAGACCTAATATCAACAAGAGCTCCTTTAATAGCTACAAAGGAGTGGATGCGTTACAAAGAGTGGGCCATTCCACCTGGGGTAGGTATCCATCTCCTCATGATATAAACTTGAAGAAACTAAAGGGATGATGTAGACTCCAGTTAGTATGAGCCTGGGAGCCATTCAACTAAGTGAAGCCACTTTCTCTTCTCCAAGGACATTCGAACCCGAGAGGTGGCTTCCTGGTCATCCTGAATACTCTAGAAACATCAAGAATTATTTTCCCTTCCATAGGGGACACCGCATGTGTATTGGGATCAAGTAAGCCAGGCTGCAAATTTTTGGAATTGAATACTAATATCTCAAAATATAATAGTCTTGCCTATGCGGAGTTATTTATATGCACTGCGAAATTGGTGAGGAGGTTTAAGCTTGAGCTCTTCGACGTTGTAAGGGAACGTGACATTGATCACGTGCGTGACTGCTTCTTGGGAGAACCCAGCCTCAACACCAAAGGGATCCGGGTAAAGGTGCTGGATGAGAGAACATCATAAATTGATGAGTTCGATGTTGTTAGAGTGATGCGACTATTCGTCTTCTATTATGGTCCAAGGTTTTTTCAAGGATGCCGACGTAATATCGTGGAACCTGCTGAGAATGCCTGAACCGCGAAGATGAAGATCGTTCATACTATATTCACGTTGCATAACATCGAGTGGACATTTAATTCTATGATATTGCTGTTCATTGTATCTCAGAGGTATTGTAGTTTGCCCAAATGTCTAGTTCCATGTCGTGAGGCAAGGATGCGAGAGTGTGTTGGACGACGTCGCTCCTTCCTCATGCTTGTACCTCAGCATTGATTGCCTTTCCGAGGTCTATACTTAACATCTCTTTCTCAACATACTTTCACCAAACATTCCGCGAACAACTTCAACTCAACATACTTCAGCCCCAGCTTTCATCTATCACCCCCACAGGTTATCTCATACAAGCCGGCGCATAGCCGAAGACACTCACAACAGTAACCTCATTACGAAGAACTAGCGGCGTGGACTTCCAAAGATCGTACAACCCGTGAACCAACGACCAAAGCATCCACAACCAAAGACCCAACGACCAGTGAACAGATAGGCACGCCTAGCAATATGGCAGAAGACTCATCAGATTCGTCGAATATCTGTGACTTCATCATAGTCGGTGGTGGTCAAGCGGGCACCGTCATAGCATCTCGTATCTCTGAATATCTTCCCAAAGCCAAAATCACTCTGATCGAAGCCGGCACAAATGAACACGCGAACCCAGCAATCCTCTCCCCGCTTGGACCCGAGCACCTCGTCGCGAGCGGCCATGTTTACCATAATGCTTCCATAGCCCAGCCCGGTCTCAACTAGCGCGAGCTCCATTCTACCTGTGGAAAACTACTCTCGGGAGGTAGTGCCTTGAATGCAGGGACCTGGACGCGTGGCGCAAGGAGTGACTACGATGAGTGGAATACATTGGCCCAATCGACAAGCTCACGATGGACCTATGGTGGCTAGTTGCCTTATTTCAAAAAGTCCGAGACGTGGTATAATCCATATTCCGAAGGGCATGGACACGACGGCCCCATCAATATTCATTCTGCTGTGGAATTTCAAGGGTATCCTCTTAAGGAGAGGGTGAAGTCTGCTTTCATCAGAGCGGGAGTGGGGCTGTCTATGAATTGGAATGCGCAGGCTGGCTATCCATTTGGGTTGAGTCCCTGGACGGAGAACTTCCATCAAGGAAAGAGGCAAGTTTCTGGACTAGCCTATGGGCTTAATAACGTCGACGTCATGATCGGGTGCACGGTGCAAAGTGTAATGATTGACGAAGCATTTGGATATATTTTTGCCACAAGCGTCCAATTGCTTGACAACAGAATCATCATGGCCCAAAAAGAGGTCATCCTTTGCTGTGGTGCCCTGAGAACACTCCGTGTACTCATGTTAGGAGACTAAAATGGCCCCACATATGAGG
>AJFL01000054.1:0-50401 GCA_000467735.1 Rhytidhysteron rufulum CBS 306.38
GGGAGGCCGAGTCGAGCGAGCGAGCAACGAGTAAGCCGGCCTCACGAGCAATGGACGTGGTGGAGTGGTGATGGAGGCAGGCAGGGGAAATGGACAAAAACCCAAGGTGGTGGTTAATGGAATCGATGCAGAGAGAAGGTGTTGCGCGGGTACGCAGGGTCTAGCGACGATGGCGTGGTGGTGAGAAGGCTTTCCTCTGGGCTGGGCGGTATCGAGATGACCGGGCTTGTCGCAACCCGTACTCTCTGTAGATAAGGCGCCAGGTGAGACAGCGCACGGCAACAACGAGCACGGCAACAACCACGAGCGCAGAGGCGTGGAGCAGAGGTCAGGACGAGCAGCTCGCGGCTTTGAAGGGCGCGACGCTTGGAGAGGAACGGGGCAGGTTAGGGAAAGTCAGCGACGAGGTGTGGGGGAGAGATCTGGATGGTCCCCCAGGCCAGTTTATTTAGCAGCCCTCTCCTGCGCCCACGTGATTCCCGCGAGCACGCCTCGACCAGCAGCAATCAGACGGCCATTGCTGCGCAGAACCAACGCGCAATTGCGCGAAAAATGGCACCGCACGACAGTCATCCTAGGCTGCGTCCTCTGCATCGCTCGCACGTTGTTATTATTATTTTTGTGTGGACGGCCCTCTGCATCGCTTCAGGTTCGATTAGAGTAGAGCAGCAGCAGTAGCAGAAGCAGTAGTTAGGTAGGGAAAGGCGTCAGCTGATCGCAGGGCAGGCTTCCTTCCCGTCGCTGACGAGCAAAAGCTTGATGCCACACCAACGTTCGCACCTCTCCAGGACTATCCATTCACTCCGTGGCCGCCGAAAGGGCCCCCCACCACCCCCTCCCCCAACCCTCCATACTTACGCTGCGCCAGGCCACAATTGCCATACGTGTATCTAGCTACATTATTTACTAAAAGAACGGCGCTGGCAGAACCTTGATTTATTGAATTTTTTTTCTTTCTCTTCTTTCTTGGTTTATTGCTCGAGGGTGTGTGCGTGAGACTTGTTCACCGTTCTAAGTCCTCCTTCGTCAACCTCGACAATACAACAACTCTTGGCCCCACACTGCCACGTTGGCAATGCGTCGAGAGGTTGAAATCGTCTTTCGTGCGGGCTTTGAGCGCCCTTTTCGACCCATCTCTCCAGCGCTCCTCGTTCTCGTCTCTTAGTCAGATCGGCTGAGTAAACCACATGACCAAGAAAGAACAGATGCTGTTCAATACGACCAGTTCTTGTGGATGAAGGAAATAAGTTCTTACAAATAACACAAATAACACACATGAACCTATGCCCTCCATTCCAGGGAAATATTCTATATTGAGGCCCCTGCCATACGGCCTGAAGAGGAGTGAGTCAGTTTTCGGACACGCTCGACCATCTAAGCCGTGTATACCATCCATACGCCATTGACTCCATTCAATGCATAATCGTGTCGTGAGAAGGACAAAATGGCCGCACTCAACCAGTTACTCATCATCTGGGGGCATCTCATCGTCGATGTATCGAACCAATGATATCCTCATTTCGGTCGTGTCGTTTCCTCGTAAAATATCGCTGATGAAGTGTGCCTCGACTTGCATTTGGACCTATGAACTATAGATTAGCACCCGGCCGATTCATATTCGCATATTCTGAGCTCATGAGCCCGATCATGGGTGTGTAATGTCTTACCATCTCCAGCGCTCCCCTTAGCACCCCGCAAAGTATGTTCGAGTACCATAGCTCATCTTGCGCTCGACCATCGTCTGGGAGTTCTACAAAGTCTGCAAGCGGATTTTCATCGAATACCAACGAGAACTGCTTGTTGTCGCTTGTCCAGTTCGTGATCGTAGGGGTGATGTTGAGGAAGATCTTGAAGCCGACCTAAATGCTACAGTAAGTGCCTGGACTGGAGGGAAGCAAGCCTGGAGACTTGGTACCTTCGAGATCATCTCTGCAACTTCTCGGAAATTGGTGCATGAGGGAGCGTTGGACTTGGCTAAGAAGTCTTCGATCAACCGCAGCCCGATGTTGTATCCCATCCGGTCTAACTGCCGGTTAACCTCGACATAATCGCTCTCAAAGTCCTTGCATAACTGGGCAACAATGGTTCCATAGGTCAAAGTGACCAGCTCCGCGCTGACTTTGTCGACTCGAGTCCTTTTCGAAGGTCAGAGGACTATTTTTATTGTGAGAGAGCTCCGAAACGCTGTGACTTACTTCCAAACCCTAAGAGCGATTAGTTGATGTTCTCGGCGGACAGTGTCATTAAGGGCTCACTCTTCGCCCAGGCGGCCAGCCTTTGTCGAAGCCATGATAGGAAGTGTATGCGATCACGTGAAGCCTGATTTCGCTGGGTATGGTGGACAGCAAGGTAGGGCTGAGATGTTGAACGATGTTGTCGTCGACATAAACTCGCATACGAACTAGCATGGCCATGAACGCTTCGGCATTCATGGTTGTTTAGGTAAGCCACGCTAAGCCGTGTTGGGGGGTCCAAAAGTTCACGATCTTCAAGGGCAGCTTGACCCTTGGCAAGCGCGCAAACTCACCAATCGACCAACGACGCTTCTCCCCCCCGAACTCGATATCCGGCGCTCTTGATACCCATAATGTCCGCCGAAAAACGACCAGCCGCCGACTCATTCGGTTCATCGCAGCTGGTTAAACGACAAAAACCCGACGCGAACCTGAGCTCCAGCTCTGCAGTAGCTGTGGTTAACGGGCCTGGACAGAATGGCGCGCTCATACAAGCCGTATGTCAATCTCATAACAGATATATGCTTCGTTGAGCAACTCTGGGTTCATGGCAATAGTAGAACTTAGCTAATGATATTGGACTTTGCAGGTAAATCGAACGAGTGCGCTTCAGGCGCCGGTCATGGAGTTGAGCGGTAAGGTCTTATTGTATGTATGGTATAGATGATTTGCTGATTATAGTATAATTTAGGACACAAGAGCGAAGTATTCGCAGCTCGATTCGACCCTACAGGCGAAAACATAGCTTCTGCTTCTATGGATCGATCAATTTGTACGGCACCCCCCTCGACCTTTTCGATATAGAAGACCTGACGCGATTTTTAGTGTTGTGGCGGACCTATGGAAACTGCGCGAACTACGGAATATTGAATGGTCACAAAGGGGCAGTATTGGACGTTCATTGGTCTCGCGACTCAAGGGTGTTATTCTCCGCTTCAGCAGATATGACCTTAGCGAGTTGGGACACTGAGACAGGCCAAAGGATACGTCGTCACATAGGACATGAAGAAGTGATCAATTGTTCAGACGTGAGCAAGCGAGGAACGGAAATGCTGGTCAGCGGTTCCGACGATGGGTACATTGGTGTAAGTGGGAAGCTCGTGGTTCTCAACCCGAGTGGATTCAGATGCTAACGCCTGGGACATAGCTCTGGGATGCGCGACAAAAGGACGCAGTTGATTTCATAGGAACAGAGTTCCCTGTCACGGCAATTACACTTTCAGAAGCAGGAAACGAGTTGTTCACCGGATCGATCGATAACGACATCAAAGTGTGGGACTTGCGCAAAAAAGCCGTTGCGTATTCATTACTCGGCCATACAGATACTGTCACATCTTTGGAGATCTCGCCCGACTCACAGACTCTCCTCTCCCATTCACACGATTCCACGGTTCGCACTTGGGATATCCGGCCTTTTGCCCCTGCCGACAGACATATCAAGAGCTTTGATGGTGCACACACAGGAATAGACAAGAACCTTTTCAAGGCAAGCTGGGATCCTAAGGGACAGAAGATTGCCGCGGCAAGCGGAGACCAGAGTGTGATTGTTTGGGATTCTAACAGCGGTAAACTGCTCCACAAGCTCCCCGGTCATCGTGGGGCCGTCAATGATGTACGGTTCTCACCTAGGGATGAGCCAATATGTAAGTTTAATCTCTCCCACTAGCTCCCCCACCCCCTGAAGCGTGTCCACGTGAGGCCATTCATTCCAGTAACTGAAGACCGGGTCAATGGGCTCCCACCCACCCTGCCGGTCAAGATATCAGATTACGTAGCCTTGCTGCTTCACAACCAACTTGTGCTGTGGCCGGCTTGTGTGTTAAGGTTGTCTCGTGTTGGATGCTTCAAAGCACGAGACCATCAAGGTCTCCATGGATTGGTTTTACTGACTCTTGGCCCATAGTGGTTTCTGCATCCTCGGACCGCACGTTGATGGTCGGCGAACTGAGTAAGTGAGAGTGAGAATGAGAAAGGTAGATCGGTTACTTGGATGGAAAAACGAAAGCGAGTTCAAAATCTTCACGAGACCTAATTGCAGCAGAAGGCTGAGGCGGAGCGTGTCACAGAAGAGAGGCCTTACATGATAGACACGCCGGTGCGACACGAGGGAGGGACTTGAGAATCAGGAACAGGGTATGGCAGATGAGTGATTTAGAGACTGGAGAAGCTACGCGCGAGAGTCGCAACAACAAAACAGTCTTATATAAATGCCGCTGTGCGACCAGACGCGCCAGCAAACAATCAAGATTTGGCAAAAAGATGCCGCATGTGCTTTGGGTGTTTATGCTCTTGCTGCGAGCCTCCTGCATTGTTACGGGAGGTGTTGTTCAAGCGGGCGTGATTGGCTGGCATTCTTTCTTGAACGCGCCCGGAATGCCAAGACGATGATCGATCCCACGCTGTGAAATGCAAGCTGCACATCCACCACGACGACATCTTGACCCTGCTGGATATCAGTAGGATCATTATTCTTTGCATCTATCCTTTCCCACTTGGTGTCCTGCTGCCAGTCCTGGGTCTGGTGGATCGCACGCTAGATTTCTGGCAATGGCTAGCTCATGACTCGGTCGGCCAGCTGCTGGTCTGTGGGCGACGGGAAGGGCTGAAGGGGGACGGCGTTTCACATATCCTCATCCAGCACTTCATACGCCGCTTGTAGCAGACCCGGCTCTGGCGCTCATGCGAAAGTATCTCGACTTCCACTGGAGCTGTCCTTGCAGCCCATCGTGCGACTCCTCCTCCCTCCCATGTATCCTGCCCTAATCCCTATTCATTGGTAGCTGCGCTGTTGACCACCAGTTCCCACTCTCTTTAACCATCATCTTTCATTTGACCCTGTCCATTCACTCCCTCCGTCCTGTGCGAACGTCTTGGTTCACACGGTCCGCACCACGCCCTACAACAGACCCACTTCCTCCTAAGGGTCTCACTCGACACCAATCCACCTCCATCGACATGCTGTACTAGCCATCTGAATGATATTGGACGGGCTCCAGTCATTATCCCCTACTTCCTACTCTCCGCTACCACTATCGCGTACAACAGTTGAAGCTCCCGCATGGCCGGGTGTTCTATCCACTCATTTGCTACTAGGACTATCTCTCTCTCAAATAATAATCAATACACGTTTCCGGGCTGCTGCCATACCTAGTCCTCGATATAAGGACCGCCTGACGCGTCGGTATTGGGCATTTAGGGTACCAAAACAACTATCCATAAAGGCATTGAACGAGCTATTCTCTGTCTGAATACGTTGGTAGCCGAGGAGCTATCAATATCATTACTACAATGCCTATCCCATATTTCGGCCGGCCATCCCCACGGCCAGAAGATTCACCCGCATCCATCTCTTCCTCCCGATTCGGAAATCTACACAACAACGTCCGATCGATGATCAATGGCAGCTCTATATACTCTAATTCACCTAATCCTTCGAATAACTCGACCCCAAAACTCCCTTTCCTAGCCTTTCTTCGGCGAGAGCAGCCACCACCCGAAATCGTATTACCAGACGAAAGACTACCTCGCGAATCGACGTCCTCGCGCTCCCCAATTCTACCGCAACACACGGCTGGGTCTTACATGCGAGCGATTGTACCAGTTGAACGATACCCTGAAGAACAACACCCAGCGCATTTACGGCAAGATCCTTATGGAGGCATAGACCCAGAGACAGAACATTTGGCAGATGAGGTAAATCGACGACGGAGAAGGCATCGCAGACGGAGACAACCACAACGAAGAGCTTGGGTACGGCGAAGGTCGGACCGAGGCTCCTGCTTCTCCTTCATTCAAAATCAAGCTGCAAGGAGCAAATGTACAGCATGTCTGATATCGGGCTTGTTTCTGCTTGTTGTATTAGCAATATGTAAGTTCTTTTCAGTTTTCCTGGTTATATGTGTATCAGAACGGTATTGACATGAAATCTATTAGATCTCGCCCTTGCACTCTCCCGTTCCCGCCTTGGTCAAGAAGTCCACGTTCTTTTCATAATGCTCATTCTTTGCGTAACAATTTTTTTCTGCCACTCGCTCATTCGCCTCTTGATGCTCATCTTCCGCCCCGAATCTGAACAACCTCGCATACCCAATATGACTGGCCCAGAAGGTTTCCAGCCCGTTCGACCCATCCGAGTTCACCTCGCGCGCGACGAGGAACTCGGGGACGGTGACACCCCAGGAAACACAACGGATGTAGAGAAAGTTGGCATAAAACCGCCACCTCCTGCATATGGTCTTTGGAGGAGTAGCGTAAGAGTTGATCCAAACCTACTACACTGGCAACGAGTCGAGTCCACCTCCGCGCCCAACAATACAACACCACCATCTTCACATCCGACTTCAAGGAATGGCTCGATTTCCGCACCAGCTCCGCAATCACAAAATGCCCCTAGCGACCAGCAAGAGCAAGGTCCTCGGCCTCCATCTTACATCTCGGATGATGGAGTAGATTACGTTGTATCTGCGGCTCCCAGGAGCGTCGCGCCGAGTACAACAGGTTTAAGCGACGTACATCCAGCTTGGAGACCCGGCTTCACTGTCTAACACTTCGCTCATTGCACATTTTATCATTGATAAACTATGAGCTGGACTTAATAAGTTTGTTCGCACACTCGTTAGACGTCATCATTTATAGTATCTTATAGTACCATTTAACCAGGGCAGTGTACGTGGACCATGTAATTGGATATATGGGTTTGTTTCTTCTAGGTTGTGGCGTGTTTTTAGGGCATCTTGATCATTCAACTTCAGCGAGCGGTGGCGTCTCAGGTTTTTTAGATGCCAACTGACAGCATTTTTGGGCAGTTGGCTTACTTTGGTTCAAAAGCGTTCTTGATGTTGCATGGAAACGCATTTCTTTGCACCCATATATCCCTCCATTTGTTTTCCTCAAGATATTTCTTCAGGTTAATCCCAAGGCTTTCTTGGATTAAAGAACCTTGGAATAAAAAAAAACATCTACTTCAATTTGTATCGGCTCCTTTGTCACGTTCATTTCTTCGCATTACTGGCTTATATTTCTGGAAAGGTATATTGGGTGGCACCGCATTAAGTATCTCCTATACTCTCTTTTGCTCTAGGGGATCAACGGTTACTTCCGTACTCTTTTTTAATTAGGTAAGAAAGTCGAACTCGGAATTACCGTGTGTACATATCATGTGCTGTAGTAGCACTTAGCATACAGAGGATGGTAAAACATCCTGTATATACATAGCGCATCATTCGCTTCTTGTTATAGCTTGTAATAGAGTGTCAAGAAATTGGCTACAGTGATGGGGAGTGACAAGTTCTGCCAGAATCTAGACAGTATCTTAAATGTATTTATATACTGTTGTAATAGTCAGCTAGTAGCTAACAATACATAATAATCAGGTATTCTAAAGAATCTGCTCTGTAGTAGTAGTTATTAAACATTGCTTGTTGTTATATTTCCAATAAGGGAAATAGCTAAATAATGGTTGTAAAGTCATCCTATCTTCACATGTAACTTCTAATTGGCTAGGTAGCGCTAGAGCAGTGAAAGGAGCTTTGACCATCTCAGGTGAACTCTAATCCTGAACTTTTGATTTGGTATACTTCAACCTCACAACACACCACCACCACCCAACGATATCGCTTTCTACAACCCCGTTCAATATGACAAGCATCGAAGACCTATTCAAACGCCCCAATCTTCCCTCAAAGCGCAAATTTGAAAATCCCAACGATTTCGACCCTACGCAATCCTACAAGTCCGCTAAGCTCTCCTCGAATGGTGATGTTAAGCGCGCACAGGCAGGAGTAGAAGACGCACCAGAGGATGACGACCATGAAGCTGGTCCAGCGCTCCCTCCCGGTCTCGAAGACGAAGCTATCGACGATGACGAAGAAGGACGCTTCTTCGGGGGTGGCCTCGACGAGAACGCGACAGCTGCAATGAACTATCTCGATAAACAAGACGCGGAGGAAGCATATGTGGAGCAGAAATATGACAGTGCTTGGCTCAGAAAGCTAGCGCTGAACTTTGAGAAAAAGATATCGAAGAATGCTCTGCAGCGGTCCAAGTACGAGAACGAACCGGAAAAGTTCATCGGCTCCGAAGCGGAATTGGACGCGGATATCAAGACTCTGAGTATTCTTTCGGAACACCCGGAGTTATATGGAGAGTTTGCGGAATTAGGGTGTGCAGCCTCCCTGGTTGGGCTTCTTGCGCATGAGAATACGGATATTGCCATCGATGCGATTGAGATCATATCTGAACTTACGGATGAAGATGTGCAAGCTGAGCAGGAACAATGGGATGTGCTTGTTTCATCATTAATTGATGCCGATCTCCTCGGACTACTGGTCTCGAATTTCTCGCGCTTCGACGAAAGTATCGATGCCGACAGGAGCGGCGTGTACCATTCACTCAGCGTGGTGGAGAACTTAGCTTCTCAAGCTGCACACTCTGATCGCATGGGCAAGGACACAAAAATATTATCATGGCTACTTGGACGTGTTCAGAAGCACGAATCACAATTTACACAAAACAAGCAATATGCTGCCGAGATCTTGGCCATTCTTCTTCAGTCTTCTCCTTCGAATCGTGGTCGGGTTATTGCTCTGAAGGGAATTGACACAATACTACAATGCATTGCTCCTTACCGAAATCGGGATCCCCAAAAAGACGGTGAAGAGGAAGAATATGTGGAGAACATGTTCGATTGCCTAACGTGCTTGGTAGACGAAGCAGATGGCAAGGTGAAGTTTGTAGAAGATGAAGGAGTTGAACTGTGTATGAGGATGCTCAAACACGGCAAGATGAGCAAGGCAAGAGCATTGACAGTGCTGGATCATGCCGTTGGTTTTGCGGAAGCATCTCCGATCATCGACGCCGAGGACACGAAATCCAAATCGAAGTCAAAGGAAAAGGAGAAGAAGGTTCCACAGAACGGTTCGAATCCAAACAAGGGTGCTCTAGTCTGCGAACGATTCGTCCAAGAAGGTGGTCTGAAACTTGTTTTCGGCATGTTCATGAAAAAATCAGACGCCCAAACCATTGAACATGTTCTCGGCATTTTCGCCGCTCTTCTTCGCTCTTTGCCAGGAGATTCTCCCCCCCGATTACGTGTTCTTGCGAAATTCATGGAGAACGATTACGAAAAGGTTGATAAGCTAGTAACGCTACGTCGACAATACGCCGGTCGAATATCCGCGGTAGACACGAGGATCAAAGAAGAGAAGAAGAGTCTTTCGGCCGAAGAGCAAGAGGTTATGGAACCTGAATTCTATCTCAGACGTTTGGATGCTGGATTGTACTGTCTACAGACAGTGGATGTCATTCTAGCTTGGTTGATCGCAGAAGATGGTGGTGCGAAGAAGGCGATTGTGAAGACACTTGGTGAGAGAGATGAGGGATTGAATGATATCAAGGCAACTTTGAAAGAACAGCTTGAAGGTATTGATTCAGAGGGGTTAGAGCAAGCCACTTTGAAAGAGATTCTGGAAACTTTGATCGGTTTCCTCTAGATTTTGGGCATGGATTGCAAAAATTGAGATTGTTGCTAGGTTGGAAACTTACTGGACTGTATTTCATACACGATATTAATTCAATGTCGAATTGTACGCTTGACATTCATACATCATCACCATCTTCTTCCGTTTCGAAAGTAAATGTCCTTTTTATCTCATCGCTCCTATAAATAGATCCCAACACCATCCTCCACAACCACTCTTACCCCAACATACCACCACACCACCACACCACCACACCCACACCCCCAAAATCTCATCTGTCAATACGGTCAAGTAACACAGTGTAACCAACGGTACCACAACTCAAGCAAGCCAAGCCTCCGCCCACAAACAAATCCATCAATAGCCGCATATGTTGAAACACATCTGCATGCATAGGGAAGGGTACAAATTATACACAACATAACGTAGTTACACGCATATATGTATGCAGTGCGGCCTCTTAATCCCCACTTCGTTTGTCTTGGAGAAAGGTTTGAACTAGGTTGTATCGTTCAAAACATTAGAACGAAGGAAACTCAACTGGTTATTAAGGAATAAGAAGGGGGATGAGATATTGATTTGATCTCGAAAGACCGATCGAAGGAAGCAATAGTGAAAATGTTCACAACGGCGGTGCGTCCCCCCTCCCTCTTCACATCCCCTCAAACTAACAAAACAAAACCAGAATCCCTCCTCAGTCCCCCACTACACCCGCCTCCATCGCGCACCAACTCCAATCCTCCTACCAAAGACACAAGCTCGATCGCGATCGCCGGAGAAGAAACAACAGAGGGATATAGAGGGGAATGGGGAGGAGATAGACAGGGTCGATGAAGAGAGGGTGAAGAGGGGTGGTAGGCGTCTTGTTGTGGGGTTCTGGGCTTGGGTTTTTGTTGCGCTGGTAGTGGGGTTGGTTGTTGGGGCTACGGTGGGGGGTGTTGTTGGGTGGAGGGTTGGGAGGAGGGGAAGGCGTGAGGGGGATTGGGAATAGGGGAGGTTTGGGAATACTTGGTAAACCATGGATGTGTGTGTGGGGTGATTTGGTATGTTGAGAGCGTTGAGGACTTGAAGGCCCAGGTTAATGTGAAGGAATATCAATATGCAACGAAGCCTTGTTACTCGGACGCGGATATGAAGTAATTGTATCAAGATACCATGATGTATGATATATGATGTATCTAAATAAAACAATACTCAACGCCTCTATATATCCCTTAAACTTTTGCCATTCACCACAACTATGCATCGATACCAACGAACGCAATGAAGGTATACGAATACCTTCAAATATATATACACACGCCGTATCAACCCCCAAAAAGAGTGTACTCTATCTACAACCCCCTTTTTTAAAGCCTCCCATCGATAATCCCATACTCGGCAACCTGCACCGAATGCAATGTACTCCTAGGTCTCGTACTACCAGTTCTATGACTTTCAGGTCTCAATGGCCTAGTAAGTGGCCCCCTCCGTGCATCTTGTATATTCGGCAACCGACTAACACGCATCGGACTCTTCCCAGTAGCCTTCGTGGAAGTTCGAACGCGAGCTCGAGCCGGTCTGTCGAATCCAAAGTCGAATTCATCATGCGTGATGGAACTGTCTGCGGTTGGGGAACTCCCGGCCCACTCGTACATGTTCGACGGACCAGGTTCATCCATATACACACTAGAGAACGAAGTATTCGTCGAAACATACTTGATCAACGGACGACGAGGATGTTGCATCTTCTCCATTTGGAGATCCATTAGATGGCTAGATGCAGCACCGGATGTAAGTTTCGGTGCTCTGAAGGATGGACGACGTCGACTTGGGTTTCTGGCCGGTGGCTCTAGACTATTGATACCGAGCATTTCATAGCATGATTTTCCGATCCAAAGCATTTGTTCGTGTTCGCGGAGGTATCGTTCACCGCCAAAGGACTTCTGAACGATAGAACGGGCCATCATGCCGAGTTTTCTTCGCTGTTCGGTTTTCTCGTACATGCGTTTTGTGATGATTTCTACGTCTTCTGGTCCTGGCTTGTGTGGTAGTTTCGGGGCAATGTGGTCTGGATCATCTCCAGCGTATTGAGCCCATTCGTCTAGCATTGCGAGAAGATTGATCTGAGCTCGTGCTAGACCGTATGCGTCGTTAGGGGCGACAACCTCGCTGTATCGCTTTCCAGTTTCGGGGTCCGTTAGGACTCGAAGGGAAGCACCGACATCTGTACAGACTACGGGAGCGCCTGTCAAGGCAGCCTCTCCAAGAGCAAGAGGAAGACCTTCTGATACTGAAGAATTGAGGAATAGCCACTGAAACATTCATTAGCCTATGATACCTTGAGTCAGTGTATATTGATCATATACCGTATTGGAGAGGACCATTCCTGGATCTGCAGTTCCTCTAAGAGTGACACTCGTGCCTAGACCCTTACAAGCAAGCAACTCCTGGCACTCAGAAGAATATACTGGTGCCTTGTTCAGAGCGCCATAAATGTCTAACTTGTAGTCTTTGAACCCCCACTCATTGGTGATGATGTCCGCTGCTAGAAGAGCAGTCTTAATGTCTTTGGCGAACCATACGTGAGAAAGCATGGTGACCGTTGGGGTTTTGGTTTTGATCTCCGAGACAGGCGCGAATTTTTGCATATCAGTAATGCCGTTGACTACATTGCATAAGCTTCTGAACTTTTAACGAGGAGAGAAAAACCCAGAACGTACCGATGGGGTCCACTTTCCGCTTGAAAACGTTGCGGTGTGTAAGCTTTCCTTGAGAGCTTCCAATCTCAACCTCCCAGCCGGGGTTGAAGAAATCTAGTGAGAACATTCGTGAGCATAGGAATCAAAGGTAGGTTAATCTTACTTACCAGCACATGGAAGAATCTGATCCGCATGGTGCAGAATCAGTGTTGAGGTAAGTTTCATCAATCCCAGGAGCGCGTTTCGAATGAAAGGGGGGAGTGTGCACATTGCGGAAGAAAGGTATAGGTTGGTTTCCCTCCATGAGATAGCATGGTCCCATATCTGAAGAGTACAACCGCGCTTGAGCTTACAAACGATGCCATACGACGCAGATACACTGTGATGAGAAGCTTGAAAAACGTTTGGAATCTTCTCGGGAATTGGAATAGAGAAGATGAAAAGATCTAGCAGAGTGTTAGTATACAATATGGAAGGATCAGTCTGAAAGCTTACATCTGAACCACAACTCCAGCGCTGTGTCAAGGTGTCCAAGAATGGGTAGTTCAGTTCGGAACCATTGTGATGGTGGCTGTGCATTTGGCATATCTTCTGTTAACCAAAGCTTCCTCCAAGCATCTTTAACAATATCACTCGTCCAGACTTCCTTCCAGTGCCGTGAGTCTTGGAAGTAGGTATTCAAGTTGATCAATGCTCTAGTGGATTGTTTGACGTCTGCTTGAGTCATGGTAAGGGCGCGTGCACCCCTTACAAGAGCAGTAAGCGTAGGCAGGAAGTTTGTTCGGATATCTGACATCGTTGCATCGCGGAATAAATGGTCAACCTCGCTATCGAGTTTGTTGGTGAACATTCCGTGGTTTGGATGAAGAAAGTCGAGGCCCCAGAGAGGGATGACCTTTAGGGATTCCACGTTTTCTTCTGTTTGGTGCTTCGGGAGACCAAAATCGTTAGCAGACTCGACGACCATATGCCACTTGATTGTACGCAGGTTGTTGATCAAGTCTCGTCTACAAGCTGATACACCACCGCCTTCGTTAGGCCAGGTACCTGTGTCTACTGCGACAACATGAAGAGAGCTGTCAGTATCGCGCTGGAGTGTTTTCGTTCTGGTGTATATGACTGCATCACCTCCTTGCCCGAAACTAAAGAGGTCACTGATCCTAATAGCCAGTGGTGTCCAAGCACTGATGTCACTCGAAAGATCAGAGCTTGCCATAACAGCATCAGCATGCAAGGCTAGATAGTCCTCAGCTTTGAGTAAGTTCCCTCGGTCTCTGCGTCGCCAGTATAGACGCAATAGAGATTCTCTTCTGAGAAGCTGTTCGTCGACCCATCGAATTACAACCCCATCAAGGTCGGTTCGCTTTTTCCATGCTTTCCATAGCTGTGATCTTGCCCGAGACGTAGATACTGGCTGACGTTTGATATTGGTCCTGAAAAGACGGCCCAAGAAACTTGAGGTGGCATGTCTGAATTCAAGAAGAGGATTCTCGTCCGTGAAGGTACAATGTGTGGGCTTTTTGAGCACACCTAGCCAATCGAAGCGAATCATGTCTGGCGTATCCACTGATTCACCATTGAGCCGGGTGGTTATCGTTGGGTGGAACTTATGGTCATAGAGCCAAGAGGACTCATATACATCCGCACCCTGAACAAAGGTCGCTTCATGTACCCTTGTGGTTGGTATCCACCTTTCCATTTTCTCGGCATGTCGGACAGGTGGAGCACACCAGCTCACGTTACAGGACATATGGGGTAGAACGAACTCCGCCCTTAGAAGTTCATCATCGTATTTGGCGTTCTTCCTGTAGTGGTACTTGAAGCGAACTAGGTTCCCGTGCAACATGAAGCTTCCAGATTCTACGTGCCCTTTATGGTTGTATTGGACCCTGGCGCCTTCAGAATTTCCATGGATGCATGCTCTCGTCATTGGGATTTTCGTATACTGAAATTTTGTAATCTTTCCAAGTCGCTCCGGACTTCTACGTGCGTAGTCGTATGTGAATTCGTTAGTGGCTTCGCCATTCTTATACTCGATTCTCGAGAGAAGAAGCATGTCCTTGCTGAAGGTGCTTATGCGGATGTGGCCCCATGTAGGCTCGGTTTTGTGTATACCTGAGTAGAAAACTAGTTTGAAGCCATGATTCTCAGCTTGATGAACGAAAGCGGTCTCTGGTTGATCATGAGTCCTGATTAATATGCGATCCTTCTTTTGAGCGATGATGCTGCCCTTGATTGTGTTTGCCAAAGCCCCCACGTCTTTGCGGCCGTAGTATACGAAAAACGGGAGTGCAATTGCCATTACTGCTCGAGAGTATACCCAAAGTCCAGTGAGAAGTAGCGTAGCTGGCTTGGAGAAGAACGCCGGAGTATCTTTCAATGCACAGTTTAACTCTCTTTGGTATTCTGGATCTGCCATAGTCGCGAGGACAAAGAACTTGATCCATGTTCCCATGAGATGGTATATGTACGAGAAGGGTTTCTTGATTCGACCAAAGAAAGTGCTCAATACAGAAGAGGCAGAATGGTTGAGGATTGGATGATGAGACTTTTTGATATCAGCAGCGGTCTGGCGATATCCCTTTTCACCAGTGGGCTGGTGCGGATGGTTCACAAAGTAATTGTATTTTTGTGCCGCTAGGAAGGCTCCGAGATCATAGCGAGCTATGCGGGTTGAAATAGTACAAGCATCCTCTCCTGGCACATTGGCATTAATCCATGCCATTTCAGTCGATGAGAAAGGACTGCTGATCCCAAGACATCGTCTTAGAAATAGATTTCGTATCTCAAGCGGAAGTGTGTCCCAGTGTGCCTCACAATCAACTCCTAGACAGAGACTCCGCAGTAATGATTTCCTACAGGAAGCTGTAAAAGCAGCAGCTTGCGTATCTAACCCATCGAATGGCATAGTACGTTTACTGCATTCCGAGACGATATAAGCATCGTCAGTATACTGTCTACACACTAGAAGTGATTCTGCAACATCCGCCTGGAAGTGATCGAGACCAAACATAGTCTCGGAGCATGCATGAATCAGAGTTTCCGCAATGACTCGGCAATTACTGCTAACATTCATTTGTGATGAGGCAGCACCCTCAGAGTCAGATGCCAATAGGATTTCAAGACACCCATTGGAATAATGGGATATGGCCCGAAGATCAGCATCAGCGTCTACAACGGAACGCATCGGCACGATATACAGCTTGATAGATCCATTTTGCCAGGCGGACACCATTCTCTGAACGAGATACGGCATACTCGGGAAAGCATGGAGGCACAGTTTAGAGAGCGCTTCGTGTGTGCACGACAAGAGGAGGGCTGTGACTTGAGTACCCGGGTGACTGAATGCAGAAAGCCTGAATCGATTCTCCTTAGGCCCTGCTCGAAGTTTGTTGTAAAAGGCTTCCAGCTCGCTTTGACTCCATTCGTGATCCGGTCCAGCGCCATTGTATGCATGAAACTTTTCAACGGTAGACCAGCGCATTGGAAGTTGCGATGATAGAGCAAAGCCAGGAATGTTGAGAGACTCGCTCGAACTATTGGGTTCCTTGGAACGTTTCAGTTTTTCGCACAATTCAGAGAACCAAGTTCGGATCTCAAATGCTTCCGGAAGCCCAAGTTTGGCGGTCTTGAATGATAACAAGGCTGCAGTCCATGTAGATACGCAGAGTGCAATCACGTTGTTATGTTCAAACTTTGGTTGCACCCGTTTCAGAATCATACCAAGAGGAAAGCCGATGAGAACTGCCAACAGAAGAGGCATTATAGCGTGTGGACCGGAGAAAATCTTATTGTATTGATAGAGTAGGAGGCCACTGTATCCTCCAACGTAAGCCAAGAACATGACCACGGCTTCTCCTGATCCGTTGAAAATCCACACAAGGGCAGTGCTGAGGGATAGTGCCCATACGTGAACTCCGAGGAAATGACATAATGTATTCCAGTATAGATGACGTCGGAACTTCTTGTCATTCGCTTTTGCATTCCGTATGTGTGGAATGGATTCAATTGAGACAGGAGAGGCCTGTTCGGAAAGTTGGTGGAGATGTTGTGCCTTGTAGTCGAGAAGAACAGCCCCGATCAAATAGTAAGCCAGACCAAACCCCACTGACAGCCGGTATGTCTTATTCAACGCAGCTGATAGACCAAGGAGGTGGCCGCCGTGAACAAGGTCTAGCCACCGATCCATCAATGCAGTAAGGAAGTAAAGAATACCACTGCCAACCTCGTCACCAGCGTTACGCCAGTGAATAAAGGAGTTGTGAAGACGGATCCCTTTTTGTGCTTGTTGCATACTCTCTAGCGCAACTTGGGTTTCTAGATTCCATGTGGAACTGTATGGAATGGGCCGCTTGACCTCGGTGAGCCGGCAATACCAGTCGAGAAGGAAGATGGTTGACTCCCAGCATGACGCTAATTCTTTCACAAGGGAGTCATGCGTCGACTTCTGCCAAAAATGTCGATCCTTTTCTTTCATAACCGCGTCGTAGAGCGCTTTTCGACACAGTGCCAAGATCGATGGTTCACTAAGTCCAAAGAATATATCAGGCTCATCACCCGATAGCTGTGATGAAGGAGATGCTGAATCTCTGCCTTCCATTCTTGAACTCTTGCCTTTCGATACGACAGGTGTTCTGGCATGTGTACGAGCGTACCAATCTTTCACTGCCGCATCATCCAGTGTCTTGATATTGTGAAACCATGTAACCCACTGCGCCCCGACGTAACGAGCTCCAAATCCAAGAAGAATAACGAAGAAATGGAGAACCGAAAGATATATAATGACGTCATAACCCTTGATCCAGAGAGTGAGGATTGGTGATATGATGAGGGTCGGTATGATAAGTATGATGATCTTACGGCCGTTCAGGAACGAGGAGCCAGGAACTTGGAAGGTCGAGAGTACTGCGAGTACAGATAGATACGAAGTCAGACCGAAGAGGTAGAAAAAGAATATTGCTCCTGCTTGTGCCCCGCTCACTGCGCTTATGATAACAAAGCCAAGCAAACCGCCCGCAGCTGTGAACGCAAGTCCTCCAATCAAGCGTGTGAGAACAAACATATTGGCAGCGGAGAATGCGGACGACATAAGATAGTATGTGCCGCCTATGGAGATCCACGTTCCAATGGCGCCTGATAACAGTAGGGATGTCATCAAAGCCAATGTTGCATACTTTTGCTCCCTGTAGGACATAAATGCACTCAAGTAGAGGCCATGTCCAGTGGTAGACAGGAGCATAATATCTAAAACGACCGAGTTAGCATATGAAGCTATGCTTGCAGTATCTTTCATACGTACCGACGAGCGCTGGGATAGCGAAAACACTTAGGAATGTAAAACGCCGATAGCCAGGAAGTACCGATGGCTTTTGATTAGGATCAATGTCAGTTTGAGCTGCTGCATATGCGGAAGCGAATGACGGGGCATTTCCAATCCACATGGGAGGCTGATTTTCAGGCAGGTTGTAATGTTCCCGGTGTTTCTTTGAAAGAAGTAACCCAAAGTCACTAGGCGTAACATCAAAGTAGGCTTCGCACCGGGATCCAAGTGCGAAAAGTTCAGCAAATGCTGCGCTCTGGTCCGTGTATTGGTTGAAAAGAGGGTTTCTATCAGAAACCTCGATGTAGACTTCCTCAAACCCCGCTCTTCGAGCCGCACAAAAGATTGAGAACAACACAAAATCCGCTACAGAATCTAGCATATCTTTGCTAACCAGTTTTTCTATGGCAGATGTGATCGTCTCCAAGGCTTGATGGTCTCTGGTGTGGAGTAGTTCACGGAATTTGGAATCAATTTCGCGGAATACTCTAACGGCTTGGTGCCTTTCAATGCTGGGTATGCGACACTGACGATACCATCTGAAGCGGGTATTCACCAACGCCTCGTCTGATATTGAACCACTGAGGTATTCCATGTTACTCAACTTTTTCAATTGCCGATATGTGGGCACCTCGATCAAAAGCTCCTCGCATTTTGAACGGAGAGCGGAAAGAAGTGGGCAGCTCTCGTCCCATTCAGAGAACCTCATATGCTGTAGGTAAAGAAGCAGGTCCGAGGGTGATAAAAGATCGAGGTCTTGCTCCAGGCGGCGCGGTAACTGGTCTATCATTTCTGGATCTTGAAAAATTCCGAGGCCGTATTCTATCATGAAGCACTGATATCTTGAAAAGGAACATCGACTCAAGTGAGCGTGCAGTAACACCCCCGCAATATCCTGAACCGATTTGGAGACATAAAACACGGGGGCATTGGTACGGGCATCACTGTCGAACACAGCCCAAAACTGGCAGCCACTGGGAGTGTGAAATCCTGAATCCAGGCCCATGAAGACTTGGACCTGATAGTTTTCTGCTTCATCATCGGCATTGGCCAGGCAGTTTGCGAAGTCACATATTGCCTGCCGTGATGTAGGAATGACATCAGCATATCGGTTATTTGATCTCCCATATAAGTTGAGAAGAGATGCAATATCTCGGATCTGCGCTGCGGGTAATTTGCTAAGGAGATTGAGCCTTCGGAGCCGTCTCTGAGACTTCAAGACACGTTGGAAGTCGTCCTGGTTGGCATTAAGACCAATGGGGAAGCAGCCAAGAGAGGTATAGAATGAACCAGAGGGAGAGCAGGAGACTGGGTTAGCGATACGTCTGTCTATGCTTGTAGTCCAGTCCAGCCTCATTGAGAGTGGTGACTGTGGTAACAAAACCCCATTTTCATCAATTTCGGGATATTGCACCGTGAGGGTTGATGCCGTAGAATGAACACTAGACGGACTGTCGGTGTCGGAGTCGTAGTCTTCATCATCCAGCCCGGCGATAGCGTGACGAAGATGAGGAAAGAATCCTTGAAGGGGGAGATAGTCTTCCACTGTAGTCGAGAAGTTCGGAGTCAACTAGGCGAAGAACATCAGCAATGAGGAAATAAGAACTGATATTAAGACTCACAATGCGGGTTGTGCGGAATTTCTCATGCACGTTCATAACTTTTCGATCTTTTAGCCATTGGAAAGCTGCCAGTGGTTCGTGACAAGGTTGTATCTGTGAAACTTCTCCAAGGCCCGCTTCTCGTGTAATCCAAGGGATTGCGCCATGGTAACTACACCACATATGCGATCTTCTTGCAACAGCATGGGATAACACGACGTCGTCATCTATTGTCTCCCACATCATGACTGCAAAAGGGCGAAGACAAGATTGAGAAACGAAAGCTTTGGTGGTGCTTTTCATCTTTTCCATGGCAAAGAAATCTCGCCGTTCCCCGTTTCGAAGAATAGTACCATTCCTAACAACAACACCTGCAAAGACTTTCAACTCCAGTTTTTGAACATCATCTAGGAAATCCGGGGGGCCTATTTCCAGAAAAACATCTAGTCCGTGTGCGGCGAAAAGTCTGGCAATGCCATTCAACAACGGAATGGATATCTGGCCTTTCCAGCCGGCGATAAGAGCTCCAGTGAAATACCTTCGCCGGTACGGTATCCTCAGTAGTTGCTGAATGGCCTTTGAGATAACGTATATAGCCCGGAGCATGTTAACTTCACTATCCAAAGCAGTGGCGCTCAGGTAGTCTGTAAGATCCAGTCTAGCGATGATATGTGGCCCCAAAGGCAGATATTCATCGTTGACCGCTTCAAGTATGCCGGGCTGTAATGGATCTAATATGACAGCATCCCATTGTGACAAGACTGTTATCTCATCTTCCGTCGACGGTACGGATAAGGAACCGAGATACACGCCGAAGCTAGAAGCTTTCGAATGGACGTTTTGGCCAGCGTTCACGTAGGTGGTGGCACTCTGCGCTAACAGGTGGACTCGTTCTTGAACAGATCTAGGCAATGGAGGTTTGTTTGTATCCGCCTATAACTAGAGTTAAACCCATAAACTCGATTGTTGTAATTACTGAAAAAACCTACTTTGAGTACTTTGCGAATTGAGTGATAGGAACCAAAGACCAATGCAACTATGCCTACAAGGCCACTCGCACTAATGATAGCTATGAGTGTCCACTCCCACCAATTCCATGTGAGAGCCCCAGAGCCAAAAGCCTGGATGCCCAAGACTTGAGCCATGGCGATGGGGCTTGTTTTTTCTTTTCCTTTGGATTCAGCGGGGTATTTGAAAGACGACCAAACTCGTGAAGCCGAGAAGCACTCAGAGCTTGGTCTTTAGAGAGTGTGGGGAATCGTTGCGATAACTGAAGGAATATGGCCTAAATGAGAGATAGACCAGCGACAGACATAGCAGGAACACAGTGTTTCATGATGATGGCTTTTGTGATCAGCTTGACCGACAGACACACACGAAGCAAAAATTCTAGGAGAGTTGATACTATAAGGCCGGAGGGCCACTATGGAAAGAGAGTGCCGGCATATGGACTGGCTAATACATAGGTGGAAGCTACTCAGTGTGAGGGATTAGATTGGCAGGTCTCTGGCAGCGTGCTCCAATCGCGGGGGGCATTTCGAGCACCGGGGACAGGCCGGGGCGCATCATATTCAGCAGTTGAAACATTGTAGATAGCTTGGCTCTCCAGAAGAGGCATTGAGAGACGGCGAGTGAAGGGCTGGTGGGCGAGGGCATTGGTGGCACTGCCTTTTGGCCGGGACCTAGCAACGGATTAGTTAGGGTCACGTATGCACTTCAGACGTGCAGGAAGAGCCAAATTCGATCGGAGCTCGCAGGGGCAGGAGGGCGGCAGGTGAAGACCCCGGTGATGATGCGATGGCGGTAGGGGGGATATACGGAAGCGTAGATGAAAGATGCGTGGACGGCCAGGGGAGGTTGAGATGGACGCACGGACCGCCTTTGATGGAAAATAATCAGCGCTCGCCATTTTAACGGCGAAATTCATCCTCCCGCTCCGCTCGCGCCTTTTAGCCTGACCTCTTCCAAACTCCCTTGCCTCGCCCATCCTGCAACTGCACTGCGTCTTTTATATGACCGCTGCATCAGCACAATGTACGACCGGAGATCGGCTTGCGTGGAAGAGTCCAGAAGAACCATCCTGCTCGTGGACGCGTCTCCCCAATATCCCCTCATGGCAACATGGACAAGCCAGACCATCGCAACTGACTACCGCATTGCGGCCCCCAATTACCCCAGATCTCTACGGAAACGCTGCATCGGGTGAGGCTTCTCCAGGTGCAGTGCACCGTACCTGGGAAGCCTCCATTGCAAGCATGCTCGTCTTGCAGCTAGTCGAGGCACAATCTTTACGCCCGCACTTTCTGCTCGATCGATGTTACCATGCTGCTCTTCCTCACGTGCTGCTAATTGTTTTTACTCCTCTTTTGCCTCTACAGATGCCTGCCAAGTCCCCTGACACCCTCCACTTTGATCCAACTCAGGAGAGTAGTAGCACTCGTCATCCACGGCATTCTCCATGGTCAACAGGAGTTGCAACGCTGCAGTTACTACAGAGCAAAGTGCGCCAGCTATGGAGCCATTGAGCCGCGTCATGGTGTGAAATCGCGCTCGAGAGAGTGCATGCGTTTTTCTTTTCTGGAAACGAAGTGGCCATACTAAGGGTAATAAACAGTCGACCGTGGTATATTTCGCCTCTGGATCAATATTTCGCCCAATAGTCAATGTGTTTCTAGAGCCGAGACACATTTTTTATTAATACTTGCACTGTCCCCATCCTCTCTGTCACATTCACTCATTTGCCTCCCATCTCTCACAATGGCGCCTCCCTCTTTCTTTTCTTCATTTCGAGCGTGTGCCCTCACTGCTCTGCTGGCATTTGCTGGCTCTGTCTCCTCAATTGAAAATATTGAGAGCGCAGCAACACCAGCTCAAGCTGTAGGCGGGGCAACTGTTCGAAGCACCATCCTCATCCTTGCTCGTGACGCCGCTTCGGCCCTGAACAGTGGCTACTCCGGGTTACAAGGCTACGGAATTCCTTATGAGGTGGTTATAATCCCCCAGGAGGGCGGGACACTGCCAGTCTTGAACTCCACTGCCACCAAAGGCAATTATGGTGGCATTATAGTGGTGAGCGAGGTCGCGTACAATTACAATGGATCATACTACAGTGCCATGACTCGAGTGCAATGGAATTCACTTTGGAATTACCAAGCCAACTTTGGTGTCCGAATGGTCCGTCTTGACGTAGCTCCAACTGCCGATTTTGGAGTCCAGAGTCTTGGAGGAAACGCGAAGGACGAGCCAGTCAGCATCACCAACACCACCGGCTTTCCCACAGCGAATATGAAAACGTAAGTTCATCATGTTTGGGTTGCGCATTTTTGTCCTGCGTTCAAGTGATATTATATTAAACTCAAGACTAACGGGCTTGGCAGGAACGCTGAAGTGAGCATCGCCAGCATCTACCACTACCCCGCCAAAATTGTCAACAGCAGTATGGCATGGGAAGTGGCCAAATTTGGGTCGAGTGGATCTGCTGCTGTCATTAACCAGATTGGAAATCGACAGCAGATGGTTTGGTTCATGCCCTTTGCTCTTGACTGGGCATCCTCTTCTACCTACTTGCAACACGCTTGGATTCACTGGGTCACTCGAGGTATCTATGCAGGATTCCGGAGACTGTATTTCAGCACTCAGGTTGATGACATGTTCTTGGAAACGCCAATGTATAAACCAGCTGGATCTTCCTACCGAGTTAAACCTGACGATCTGACCATGCACGTGGACTGGCAGTACGAAATCAATGCACGCATGCCTAAGGGATCCGAATACTTCATGGAAATTGGTCACAACGGCAATGGCGATATCGAAGCTGCGACTGATACAACAGAAGGTTCTCGCTCCTGCTCCCCAGCCATGGGTATCGAATACCCCGATCAGATCGATGGGCCACCTGACTACACCAAGCCCTTGGGGAGTGGAACTGATCTTTGGCCTGCTACTCCAACCAAATACTCATGGAGCCTCGACTGTGCTGAAATCGATGAATTACTGAATTGGTTCCAGGTAGAGGAGAACCTCAATTCCTTTGCTCATATTTCTCACACTTTGTAAGTTCCCGATAGACTTAATTTGAATGACACTAACAAGTCATAGCACGCATGAAGACTTGACAAATGCAACATACGCCGACTCGTCTAGAGAGATATCTTTCAACCAGGCCTGGTTAGCCCAGGTCGGCATATCAAGCGCACAACGCTTCAGTCCGAAGGGTATCATCCCACCTGCCATAACAGGACTTCACAACGGGGATGCCATCAAAGGTTGGCTTGATAATGGTATCGTCAATGTAGTCGGAGATAATACTCGGCCTCTGCTCTTGAACACTGAAAATAGGTTCTGGCCTCTGACCACATCCGTGACCGGCAACGGTTATGACGGACTCCTTGTCATGCCACGATGGGCTACAACCATTTATTACAACTGCGATCTACCTGACTGTACACTTCAAGAATGGAAGGACACTTCAGGCGGAAAGGGAACGTTCGATGACCTTCTCAAAGATGCCAAGAATACCGCGATGAGAAATTTGTTAGGCCTCCATTGGGACCCGTGAGTATTTCACCCCATGTTCAAATTGCTTTTTTCTAATGATGGACAGATATATGTTCCACCAAGCAAACCTCAGGGTGAACGATGTTCCTGAAACCACAGTCAACAAAGTTACCGGTCAATATTCACTCCTCATGACTTGGACTGAAACTATGGTGACTGAAATCATGAGACTGTAAGCTTTTCCAATGGATTGGGTCTAGACTCTCACTAACATTGAGCAGCACCACATGGCCCTTCAAGACCCTCAAACATGATGATCTTGCCCAGGCATACATTAATCGGAAAACCCGGGATGCCTGTAGACCAGTCGTGACTTGGAACTTGTCGTCAGATGGAAAGAGCATCCAGAGTGTGACCGTCGGCACCGAGACGAGCAACCAATGCGGCACAACCATCCCCGTGACATTGCCGGGTGCAGTCTCATCTAGCACCGGTGCAACCAAGGAGCAACTTGGGTCCGATCCATTGACCCTCTGGGTAACCATGAGCGGCTCAGAACGTACATACAGATTCTCCAGAGCCATCTCCATCTAAGTGCATATTTATTCACATATCATGAAGAAAACCAAGCATCGACATTAGAGAAGCTTTCCCGGTGTTTCGGTCTGGGCGGATGGTCTTTGCTCCAAAAAAAAGATTGTTAATACCAGCAATTATTTCACTTCCGTATATTATATTTAGGTACAATAGCTTTTTTTATCTCCATATACTAAGGAGTTATTGGTTTATGGGACCAAAAAACATTGAATGAAAGTGTTTCATACCATCCCAACAGTAGTTCTATACAGCCTTACGAGTCATATTCGCTTCTGAGAGAAATCCTCCAATCCTCCAATCCTTCATTCCTCCATGCAGAATGTCTCACTCACAGCTGAACACAAGCTTTGCGAAATTGCCTGGGCGCCTTATCCCAACGAAAATCCTATAGCTTATTCGTATGAAAGGTTACATGAAATACTCACCTAATTTTATATCACCGCTCTCACAAGTCATTATTCATTAGCATCCTCAATTACTTCGCTCGTTACTGCAAAACCATCATTTTTCAAAATTCAATTCAAATTGTAAGATAGCCCCTCGTCGAATCCCAGCTCCAGCAATCCTATTCGCCAAAACAAAAACCCCTCCGCATCCCGAAGGATTTCGTACTAAACGACAAAGTGTCCGCGTGAGCCGAGCTAGTAGTTAGCGGCGGCTGTTAGGCAAAACGTTAAGGCCTACCTTAACGGAACGACGGGAACATGGTCCTCACTATCCACCCGCTCAAACATCTCCCAAGCCATCACGAACCTAAATAACAAAATACTTCAAACAATCCATCGCATCATTCCTACGGACAACAAATTCTAATACACCTCAAAGTAAATGAGAAAATCGCAGGAGAACAGCAACACCTCCGATGAAACCCCGCGATCGGAAGGAAGGTGGTTCCAGCCGACAGGCAACGTTACGTTTGGCAGGGATAATTTATATTAGGCGGGATTAGATTAATATCTGTAGGGTAAGCAGACAGTCATGACAAGGAGGAGGCCTAACTCCGTCCTAAGTTTTTTTTTTCCTCTAGAGACTTTTAAGGTAGGTAGGTCTTACTATTATCTTACTTCTCTTATGATCCTTAGTACGTATCTATCATGCTATAATCATACGGCCATCACGAAGAAGCAATCGTGCGAGACTCTAGGAATCCGAATTTCTAGATGCATGGCGTTTGGTCGGTTGGTTAGAAGGTTACACCTTCTTCGAAGGGAAATGAGCTCAGCCACAATGCAATTTGTATTGCAATTGAGCATGTTTCTCACTGCGCAGCTTTTTTAATTCATTGGAATACTACTCGCTATACAGAGTACCACTCCACAACTCAGCCACAAAAACACGACAGCACTCACCAACACAAAAAGACGTTTCAAAACCGCTCAAACCCCCGACTCAAACACGCTACATTCACGCAAACTCGAGTCCAGAATCAAACCGCATACGAGCGCACGACCTCCAAACGGCCCACCTAAAATCTCACCTATAAGCCCACAAACCTACCTCACGCCAACTCCATCCTACGCTAACTCCAAGTCCACATTCCATCCGTGTATACGCCCATCTCCAAGTGGTGAAACGCCATAGCGGCAAGAGCCGCATTCCCAGAACCAGGAACATCCCCACTAGAAACGCCACACCGGCCTCAACATAAAACAAAACAGCTACACGAGTCAGGAAGAAAGTAGGTACGCCAGAAAGGCGTTCTCACAAACGCAATGGCATTATTTCCACCAAAGATGGATGAGGAGGAAGGGGGTGGTGGTGCTCCAGCGAAAAACGGCACGTCGGACGCCTTAAATGGCGGGCATACAAATAGCTCAGAAGGACGAGGGAAAACATGGTGGAACAGACTTTCATATCGTCGAAAAATATCTATCATCGCTATAATACTATCAATCATGCTTCTATCCCTCACACTCGGTTTAGCGTTAGGTTTAACAATCGGTCAAGGAAACGGATCCCCAACGCCAGAACCAGAAACCCCAACGCTAGTCCCTGGCAATGAACCAAACTGGAAACCCTCCGTTGGAGACACATGGCAAATAATTCTCTCATCCCCACTGGACCTCCCCTCAACCTCCAACTCCGCAACCCCAGACGTCCAAATCTTCGATATCGATCTCTTCGGTAATGATAAAGAAACCATCGACACGTTACACGCATTAGGTAAAAGGGTGATTTGCTATTTTAGTGCTGGGAGCTACGAGCCTGACAGGCCTGATAGCGGGGATTTTGATAAGGGGGATCTGGGGAATGAGTTGGAGGGGTGGCCCGGGGAGTTTTGGTTGGATATTAGGAGTGAGGGGATTAGGGAGATTATGAAGAAGAGGATTCAGATTGCTCAGGAGAATGGATGTGATGCTGTGGATCCTGATAACGTGGATGGATTTGTGAGTTTGATATTTCATTTTTATCTACCCCTTCCCCATCTTTTCAAAAGGGGGTTCAAGTTAATGCAATAATATGCTAACATTCTCAAAACCAGCAAAACAAAAACGGCCTCTCCCTCACAGAGACCGACAGTATCTCCTACATCTCCTTCCTCTCCACCGAAGCAACCTCTCGCAACCTCTCCATCGGTCTCAAAAACGCTGGTGACATCATCGCCTCCGTCCTGCCCGCCGTCCACTTCTCCATAAATGAAGAATGCGTCGACAATAAAGAATGCACCACTTTCCACAAATTCATCGATGCCGGAAAGCCCGTCTTCAATATCGAGTACCCCGAGTCAGCTCCCAACCCCACCGACGCTGATATCCAGCATTATTGCAGCGGCACGGGGGATTCGGTTGGTAGAGATGATTTCAGCACTGTTTTGAAGAATATGGATTTGGATGGGTGGGTGCAGTATTGTGATAAGAGTGAGGCTACTACGCCGATCCTTGAGTGAAAGGTGACACAGAAATTGTACATGTACAAAGATGTTTAGATAATTTTCACGTGTTCGATTGGGATCATGTGATCTTTCAAATCAATCCTCTTGCCTTGCTGCGGGGTTTCCACGCGGCCATGTGCCAAAGAACCGTCTTCATATCCGCCCAAATGCCCGCTTTCCAATCCCGAGGATGGTTTAAACTGATTTTGCGGAGTGCTTCTGTGGGGTGCATGTTTGTGTTCCGCGAGTTTTTCTAAAGCCATGTTGAATTCATATCAGAAGTCCTCTACGATGCACACTTCTTGAAGCACAAGAATCCATCCAAAGAAAAGAAAAAGAAGAGTCCTGTTTGAATGCAGGAACGGCTCTCGACGCTAAGGGGTATGGATGGTCACTGAAGAATGCCCAGGAAAACGAGATCTTGATCGCGACGAAAATCAGCATCACGATCGGAACGTCCGACTCGATCACGGTCGATCTGTTGGATGTTGAGTCAATGCCGCTATACCGAGCTCCAAATTTCCGTGCGGCCGAGAGCCCATTGGGCAGGGAATCGAGTTGGCGACACTGCATATTCGCCATTAGTTCTATGCATAATATTAACCAGCTTCAGAACAGCCGGTCAAGCGAATCCGGGGAAGCCACCTTGGACCGAAGGCAAATGCGTGGTGTCGAGTGAAAATCATAGACTGACGTTGGTGGCGCTGCTAAGGTGGAGATGGATCGTTAGAGTGATGGCGCTAGAATTCCTCCTGTCATGCTAGAATTTTGTGAAAAGGATTAGCCGCTGAATTGAATGTGTTGTGCAAGGGACTCGCGAATTATTGTGAGCGGATGAATGCGGGTGAATTCTTCAGATCTCGGTGCAATGAGATCTACATGGATTACCATGGATCACCAAATCCTGTCAGCCTATAGTTTTCAGAATTCCCAGGAGACAACTCTATCCAGACTAAATGCTTTACCGGCCATAGGTTTATCCCATGTTCAATGACTAGGGCATACGCGTCCATCGCAACTGTGAAGGACGATCACGTTGAGAACCCAACGTGATTATTTCTCGCACCATCGCCGTAACGGACGCGGAAGGTGGGGAAACAGGATCGAGATGACCGGGAAAATAATCACGGTTTTTCTTCCTGAAATCGGTAACCATAGGAAAGCACTAATAGCATAGCTAATGCATGAACACATGCAAGCGAACAAGGGTCTTTACGTATACCAAGACATGGATATTGACCGTAAGAAAAGAGCCGCTGCACTGAAGTCGAGGCTCAAATACGCGGACATAGACCAGCTTTGGGGCTTCGCTACCTAAGATATCCTAGTTCCAAATTTTAGTCAGATAGCAAATTCCTGGAGGTGAAAAGGGACAAAATTAAACTCAGACCAAAAAAAGGGGCAAAACTTCCACTACGGCCGAGCCTGCGCCGTAAAGCACCCAGGCGAACCCAGTTTAATGGGTTCATTCTATTGATTTACAGTCTGACCATCAGGTTCGCAGGGCCAAGGACGGCTGCACGCACGCTGAAAGGCCTCGAGACTGTTGGGAGCTGTGGGCTGGCTTTGTGGTACACACCGGGGGCAACCCTTTTTAGAACCCGTTATGTCCGTCGTGCTCATCTGAATAGTGCATGAGGACAGGCTGGCGTGATTTCAGCGCAATCGAAAGCCATCATGGTGCCATTGCGTTCTGACAGCCTTACGGACGAGCTCGCAGAATTGCAGAGCAAACCATGCCATTTCAGATGATGCGCATGTATCATGATCTAGCAAACATGTTGAGGTCAACAGCGAACATGCTATGTTTCACCGGGCATAGCTTAGACAGGAAGGAGAACAGGCCTGGAAATGTTTGTCTAACAGAACCGAGCCTCGGCTATTGATGTGGAGCCGAGATGCAGCATATGCATGCAAGAGGTTTCCAGGACGGACTGTCTCGTCACCGAAAGTCTTCGAGTATTGATTGATGATGTCCCTGTGCCTCTGGTCTCTGGGAGGATGGAGAAGAAAGCGAGGGGTAAAGAGCAGATGGTGCAGGATTGAAAGGCATGGGGCTTGAGGTCGAGAAGAATCCTGCATGAAGGGGCTAGATGCTGCTGCTTTGATGTTGCCGATGAGCCCAGACGATTGATGGAGATACTCATGTGGTGGGTTGCGTTTGCGGCATTTGCGTTCCATCGTCCTCGGCAAGATAGTAGGTTTTCTGTGTGCGGCTCTTATAGCTTCACCAATGCTGTCAAATTTTCATAACCAATGCGTTTGCTGTCAGTATGTAGTGGTTCTATGCAGTTGAACCATCTTATCGTAGAACATGTAAGTACCTTCCGTCAACGTTTCAGTAACTGCCAAACAAGGAAACGAGTCCGAATCCGGCTACGTAGCCGTTCATCTTGTTATGCGAGGTGCCCTACAAGAAATACTCGGCTCTAATTCCTTTCTTATACCGAGAGAGTGGGTGAACCAAGGGGATGATCACCAGGTACTCTTGCATTAAGCATGTCGAACATCCGGAACGGGGTATGTTGTTGCAGATCCTGTCTATTATTGTCCAGAGGCCTTGCTAGGTATTGAGCAGAGACAGCGACTTGCATTCAGAGTTGCCACATTCGAACGACGTGCATGCTGAAGCCTGCGGCGTTGCATAAACGGCGTAAACGGTCAGGGGAAGTCTAGGGATACGGTGACAACGCTGACCGACATGGTTGCTAGAGATGCAAGAACACACCATGCGGAGAGGCAGTCGGCAGCAGTACAAGGACGTGTGCAGTGGCGCAAAGTGCGAGGTACAGCCGGTGGAGTGAATGTAGGGGTTGATTTAAAGTGATCACGCGAATTTAGCGCGCCTGGAAACGGCATGGCTAGCCCGGACGGCGGCGCACAACGTTAAAGCAGCGTCGAGGTCCGGCCGGTTCTGATACCCTGCATCTCATCACTTTTCGCGGGGAAAAGGCAGGGATGGGCCATCGTTGCTTGTTTCTGGTCGTGTAAGCTTATTCGTCTGCCCAGCTCTTTGCTGTTTGAATTTTTCCCGGCGGAGCTGGCGGTCCGGTTAATCGCCTATGAGGCTTACGTAGGTCCCTGTCCTCTGCCATCCGGTCCCATTCTGTCCCCCTCTGCCCTGTGAACATCACATCCTTTGTACGACGGGATGCTGCATTCTTCCTGAGTGTCGGCACCAAGAGCAGCTTAGATGCCCAACAGATCCAAAGCTTAATTCGCCACTCCCACGTACCACCTTCTCGTCGCAGCAGCTGTCCCAACACGTTGGCCCAGAACGAGAGGTAGGCAATGATAGTCAGGGCGCTTTTGCCTGGTTCGCGAGGATGCACAGTTGCAACAGTCTCAACCACTTTGCAGCAAGGCGAACATCGAGTTGAATCGCCTCTAGAGAGACTGCGCGGCTGCAGCATCACATCGCGAGCCAGGCATGCCGGTGAGTCAATTTTGCTGCACTTCATCTTCCATGTGCGACATTCACAACACCGGAATCCATACCTCTAAGAGGGAGTCCATAAGGTCTGGAAAAGCTATCTATTACACGAGTTGGTCCAAGCAGTAGACGAACATGGGGAAGTGTTGGTCGAACGTGGTATAATTGTTGTTACCGGTAAGGTAAACGCTCCCACCAACGGCAACAATTTCTTGCAACAGTGCTTCAAGGTCCGTATCATCAGTTTCTGGTATGGAATGTACAAAGCACCCCAACCGGTCATGGTCGTAGTCAAGCGACGATAACGTGATATTGGAAGCACGTTCGACCCACGTGTTATAGGTGTCTTCGAAAACAATTGTGACGTTGGCAGCTCCTCTGTCCGAAGGGCCAGCAAAGTACCGTGCATCAGGCATGGAGCCCGGATTGTGGACTGCGATAAAAAGTCAGCCTTGACGCTTGCAACTGCCGATATCAGCTGCCCTAGCATCTGGAAAAGATATCGGTGGACATAATTCGAGGGATCAAGGAGGTCCGGTCATATAGTGACGGGGTGCCATATACCGGTAACGGCCGGTCTCGGGCTTTGCAGGACGTCGACTACCGTGCCCAAACCGACATAAGATGGACTTTGCTTACCAACATAGTTATCCGCTAAGCCGCTGGCGTTGCGAACTGCTGCTGATGCAGTTTTCATGTATTCAATATGCTTGGGATCGTACACAATGGGAGTCTCGTCGAAGAATATGCCGTGCATAGCGAGCGATGGGTCTTGGATGGCCCAACCTGCGTAAGCGGCAATTTCATTAAGCACCGCATCGATGCCTTTCGCACACCACGTGGTAGCCACGTAACCGATGGTACGGACATTGTTCAAACTGTTCAATTCTTGGATTGCCTGCGTATAGTTTGCATTTGGTAGCGTGCCGTCACCCGGTCCGCTGTTTGGATTGATGATGGCTGTAAAATCCACACGGGGGAAGGTAGAAGCCCTGCCATGATTTGAGCTTAGCGTTCCACAAGAAATTTCTTGGAAATCTTAAAGAGGAACATACATCTGGAACAGTGGATTCCAAGCTCCAGGGGAGGGGTATATGTAGAGTGGGAGCAGGATCGAGGCGTGGAAGGGCATCTTGCGTTGTTGTTGACAGCTAGTCGATGAAGGCCGAGATTCACGCTGATGAGGCTCGGTATGATCAACAGAACCACAAGGAAAATTTGTGTGGCTAGTGACAATCTGCAGCCTCAGACTTGTAAAGAGCAGATAGCCAAAAATTTCCCGTCGAAAGTTACTTAGAAAATTTTAAGCGGTACCAGAAAACTCACACAATCCGGGTTCTCTGTCGGCGAACGTGATGGCGTAACATAGAAGAATGGTCAGCTTGCAGCCTTAATAAAGCGCCCGGGGGACTTTACAGGCCGCGCAATTGGTTTTAGAGTGGTAAAAGTGGAATGTGACGGCAAACAAATTGAGCAAGGATTAACCGATTACACAGTAAATTTGGAGTGCTAGACCAGAGATCGAAGTTCCGAGCAGACACCACTCGGAATGAAATGGCCGGAGCACGCCAAGATCAATTCAGACATTAACGAGAAATTGAGTAGAACGGGAGAGACTTGCACCGAATCTTGTTCTGCCTAATTGAGATTCAAGCTGTGTAAGTTTGGCGATGCCTTCAAGAATATATAAGACTTTTCCACGTACCTTTGCGATGCGGCCAAGACTATCACCCTCAAATCGATAGATTCACTCATTTCTAGTACTCATGGAAGCCTTCACAAACTTTGGGGAAGTATCCCCATCGCCTTCGTCTCTCTCTATGTCACTTCCAGCTTCGCCAGAAGCAATCAGTACACCGAACACTCAGAGATCTGTTTTGTTCGACGATGATGTCGCGCAAGACCCTCTTGATATTTCCGGCGGGAATTCTCCATTCATTATGGTTATCGGTGGATTGGGATACATTGGATCGCATACGGTCCTTGAATTATTGAAAGAGAACTACAATGTTCTCGTTATCGACGACTTGAGCAACTCTTTCGAAAGTGTTCTTCATCGGATCAAAACTCTCGCGATTGAGCATTTCGCAGCTTTGGATCGCCCTATGCCCGCTCTTCATTTCCGGCAACTCGACTATCGTAGTCCGCATATGAGATCAATTCTAGCCAGCTACTCCTCGTACTCTATCGGGAACAAGGTCGAGACCCCCATCGAACGTTTCGCAAGTTTTCCCAGGAGGTTTCCGTACAACACCCTCCAGCGTACTGATTCCGGAATCGATATGGACGGCGACGATGAACCTCAACAGACGATACTACAGCGTGCATCCAGGATATCCGGCGTCATCCATTTCGCAGCGTACAAATCTGTAGAAGAGAGCATTAGGATGCCGTTGAAGTATTATGGCAATAACGTCTGTGGTTTGGTTGACTTTCTCGGTCTTCTGGAAGAGTTCGGCATTAAGAATTTCGTATTCTCTTCCTCGGCCACAGTGTACGGCGAAGGAGCCAATTGCGGGATACCACTGCGGGAAGAGCTGTGCGTACATCATCCAGAAAGTTATTTCGACGACCGGGGGGTTCAGCGCACCGTGAGTCCTGGTGTAATCGGTTTGACCTCGCCGTACGGACGCACAAAGTTCATGTGCGAATCTATCCTAGCGGATATTGCCCACGCTGATCCAACTTGGTCCATCACAGCTCTCCGTTACTTTAATCCTGTGAGTTGTCTCACTTCAAAATTTAGAGAAAAGGACTAATCGTGAGTGGATAGGTCGGTTGTCATGAGTCTGGAATTCTTGGAGAAGATCCGAGACAAAAGCCAAGCAATTTGATCCCGGTCATCGCCACTGTGCTGACAGGAGCTAAGCCCGTGCTAGACATCTTTGGCACGGATTGGGACACTCCAGATGGAACGGCGGTTCGAGACTTCATTCATGTGGTGGACCTTGCTCGTGGACACATAGCTGCTCTGGCGGCATCAGCAGCAGGCAGAGTGAAGAAAGCATTTCGAACATACAACCTTGGTAAGTCTCGGATCATCTGATTTCTTGTGGTCTGTTGCTAACATACTGAAGGAACTGGGAAAGGTCATACAGTACGAGAGGTACTGCACAGTCTCCAGCAGACCTCACAGCGGACTATCCCTTTCCGGGAGGTTGGACGAAGAGCAGGAGATGTTGGCTTCTGCGTTGCTGAAGTCCAAAGAGCGGAAACGGAGCTGGAATGGAGAGCGGAAAGATCGCTAGCTGATTGCTCGGTAGACGTGTGGAACTTCACGAAAGGCCGCTGCGAACCACAGGGCTCAGATGACATGGTGCTCTGCTAGCCTTTGTGGACGTTTGTGAAAGGTACCAAAACACATTAGGGTCGGAGTTCGTGGCGACGGTGTTGTCCTTGTCCTTTTCATTCTGTTCAGAATCCTTGTACAGATACCGAGATTCTGACTTACATTCATGGTTGGCGTTTGAGGTTTAGTTGTTCAAATCGAAGGCGTATAGGTAAGAGAGTTAGCAACGCCGACCTTTATAGATTATGAAATTGGTGTGATACCAAGGTCGATTTTGATGCGTGATCGTATCCGAGAATATATCTTACGCATTTTTATATAGCAGATTTAGTAGCGACGTCCACGGCTTGGATATTACCTGACCCAAGATCCGAGGAGTGTACGCGTCGACTCATTCTCTGATTGATAACGTAAAGATCTTGATTTGAGCAACGTGGGATATATGCTGGATTAGTAGTTAGATTCGACTGCACGATCTATGCGAGTGCTGATAGGAAAGGGTCGTTATCGTGGATCCTAGACCTCTAACGACATGCCCTACCGGTTCGGGGGATCTGCTCACGTCACGCACCCATCCTCCTTGATATTCTCGTTGTCTGTCATTGGAAGGCCGATATCACGAGGAACGTAAACGTACCGCGGTGCCCTGAATTCATTTACCTAGATATGCACCAAGCAGGTTCTCTTTGGAACTGAAGCTTGGCTTATGAATTCTAAGAAGGAAATGAGATCCGAATGGGCTTTCTTTGGATGGTTGCCGCCCATGGCTGTGCAATATATCGCTATTTGTGACTTTGCTACATTACAAACGTTAGTCACTAAGAGGTTAGCAAGGAAGAAACATATTTTGTGGCTGTAGTGCTCGTGGTACTATCAAGTCCGTTCTTGATGGTTTTGGTTTCGTGTTACCCTGAAGACCAATAGATCCTGGGAAGCTTGCACTGGCTCTTGCGTAAGTACCAGATATGCCTTCGGATAGCACGGCATCCGGGCTTGATTGAAAAGTCCAAGGTCGCTAGTGCTTCGAGATAACGGTTGGAAGGCATCAAGTTAGATATTGGCCGCATATGACCACTACAAGGCGGTGGGTTGGCGTGGAGGGGCGACTGTGCCCAATCAAGAGGCCAAACAAGTGCGGGACAAAGAAGGGTCATGCATTACAATTGGGTATCCTTCAAGTTGTTAGATGGATATAAACGGGGGGTCTAAAGTGTATTCGTCGACCCCATGCCGTAAGAAGCTTTGTACTTGCCTAGTGAATACAGCATAATGGAAGGTTGTGATCGTTACTCAGGATAGGACCAGAGCAAGGTCTCGAGCCATTGCACGACACAGATCTTCACTGTACATACGTTGTGTTGAAATGCGTAGCCTCAAATGCGAAACCCTACCTATGTACGGAGGGCTCCATCAGACGCATGACCAGCCAGCAGCAGCAGCAGCAGCAGCGACATCAACCTTGGAAGCCACGGATGGAGATTCATCTAGGCCATTGCTCGTCAAGCCATGATGCCGATTCAGAGCTCGCAAAGGAAGATCGGTTGACGAAAGCAGGAGGGAAGTACAGTCGCACAAAGAGAGAGGTGCAGGAAGCTTGCTTGCCTGAAGGCTGGCTGCGAAACGGAACAGTGGCGGCAGTGGTGGATTGCGACATGAAGAGGCAATCGGCGCAGGATGAGATGCGATGCGATGCCGTACAGCGTGGATTGGCGAGTGAGGGATGGAGGATCTCGGTGATGCAGCATCAAGCAAGCAGCGAGCAAGCAGCGAGCAAGCAGGCAAAGGAGCGATGAGGGGAAGCTAGACAGCAGGACGGGTGAATGAGGTTCAAGTAAGGGCAACGGGCTGAAACCGGCCTAGGTGGTGGGTGCCAAGCGCCACTCCGCCATTGCGTGCCACCGCCCAGGTGCTCCCCCCGTGCTCCCCAGCCAGTTGCCAGACGGCCTATCCCTCTTGGGCCGTGTAGCGTGCCAGTGCGAGCGACTTGGCCGGTGCCCCGTCGCATCGCTGCCCTTCGCGTATTTCGATGGCGTCGATCATTATAATAGTAGGGCGGCCTGCCCGCCTCTCCATCTTCAAGTCTCGCATCGTCGCAAACGGCAGCAGCAGCATCATCATCGTCGTCGCAGAGCACTCCTCTTCACGTCAATCGTGATCCTCCCGCTGCCTTCATCACCCCGGACATGGCGTCGTCGCATTCGCCCGACCCGTCTGTCGCATCCACCGACGCTACATACTGGCACCAACGGCCGTCGGACAGTTCTGGCTCTGCTCGCGGCTCAACGGTCTCTACCGACGCCAATTCCTCTACCCACAGCAGCACCGTTTCTCCCAGGCAGAACCCCTCTCCGCCAAAGCCCGCCAGCTCCCAGGCCACCCGCGCCTCTGTTCCCGTTGCCTGTGTAGCTTGCCGGAGCAGACATCTCAAATGCGACGGCGGGGCGCGCTGCTCACGGTGTGTTGCCGACGGAGTCGAATGCTCCTATATCAAATCGCGCCGTGGGTGGAAGGGCAAGAGAAAGAACAGAGTGCCTGGAGCCGAGCCGTCGTCGAATGCTAACCCAGGTTTGCTCTTCTTCTCTGCTACCCCTCTTCTGCACGAATCTCTAATCCTCTCGACAGGCCAGCAGGACAATGGCGCATTACTCCCCAGTCCTCTAGAAAGTCTGCATGGCGCAGACGGCGCTCAGCTGCCCTCGCCGGCCTATGATTTTCTGCTCAATTCTTCAACTCCAGGTGTGCCGAATCCTCAAGCGGCCACTCCTCCTACCACCCTCGCCGCAAATGGAGCTTCCAGGCCAGGTCAACCCATCATTTCTGTGCCTGCCAACTCCACGGGCGCATTTTTTGCATTCTTCAACTCGTGCCATCCGTTCTTATTGCCTCGTGCTCGCTTCGTGGAATTCCTCAAGCACCGCCGTGTTCCGCTTTTGGAGTCCGCCATCCAGTACATTGGTTCCTGCTTCATCCCGTCAGCCCCGACGGAGCTGTACAAAGAACATATGAATCGCTCGCTCACCCATGAAACTATCCCAAAAGATGGCTACTCTGTGCAAGCGCTGACTCTGTTTTCCATGGGGCTTCATGCTAATGCTGAGCCTGCGAGAGCCTCTCAGATACTTCTGATGGCAATTGATTTAGCTCTCGAAATTGGAATGCACCGCGCTGAATATGCACTTATCCATGGAAATCGTGATCCTGTTTTGGAAGAAAGTTGGAAACGCACGTGGTGGTCCTTGTATGTTATCAACGGCATGTTTGCTGCCGTGAATCCCATGGTGCCCTTCCGCCTAAAGGATGTTGCAACCGACGTTCTCCTACCCTGTGAAGACAACGAGTATCTGTCAGGAGTAAGTCTATAGGCTCTTTCATTGGACTTTTGCTCCCTTTGAATACTCCGTTCATTTCTCGCCCAAAACTTCATACCTGCTACACGAGGAACAGCATGCTGACGTAATGCCAGCATATTCCCCTTTCGCATTCCATCCAAGAGTATGATGATGAAGCTTTCTTAGGTGAAAGGATCACGTTTTCATCCTTCACATACTTAATCGCCGCTGTGCGCATCTTAGGCAAGATTTTACAAGTAGCTCGGATAGACCCATTCGAGTACAATCTTATAGACCTGGCGGAGGAGGACCTTGTGAATTGGTCAAGGCTATTACCGAAGAGCAAGAAAAGTGTAGTTCGCAATGACGGCCAAGTCGATGAATTACTCTTCACAGCACGAATGATTATCAGCGGGCATGTCGTCAACCCTCTTGTCATAAAACCTAAACTAATCAATATTCCAGGAGCACGATCATGCTACACAGACCAAGATCGAATCTTGGTTATGGAGAGGTCGAAGCCGTAACCACTTGTGTCGATCCGGCACAAGTCTTAATCCCCAGCCAAACCCGGGAAACCCACACGGCACGCTGTCTCCAAGCTGCCGAGGACATATCCAAACTGATCAAGCTCCCCGGAAACCTCCAAAGGCACACCCCCTTCTTCACCTGTGTCATCGTCATGTCCTCCGTAGTACACCTCTCTTATTGGTCATTCCTCGTACCCGACGGCCAAGACGAAAAGATAAAATCATCCATCCGTCTCGACATCGGCGCCCTACAAACCCTCACGAGTCTCTGGCCAGTAGCAAAATGTGTCCTAGGCCAAGTCCGTGGTGTAGCACATGCCATGTACACGACAAAGAAATCAATGACGATCCACATGTGGACACAGCTCGCCAACGATGACATCATCCGCGCAGCAATTGAACAAGGCGCCCAAGAGGACCCCGAAACGTATCGTCAACTTCTCACACCGTAGTGCGCATACCGCCGCACTCACAACGCTCAAACTCTAACACGCGTGTAGGTTCGAAGGGTTGTTGTTCCCACCTGCCCCGCAACCACAACCGCAGCCCTCTCCTTCGAATCCTCCTACCACCTTGGGTGCATCCTGCCGCGACGTGTCCAATCTCCCGCTTCACGGCGATTTCTCCGAGGCGTTGGGTAACGAGGAGGATTTCCTAAATCCAATGTTCACCTTCAACATGCTACCAACGGCATCGCTACCACCTCTATCAGAATCCTTCTCCATATCCCAATAACCAAATTCCGATTGGGATAACAAAAGAAGCTTCCAGCCTGCTTCATCACGGCGTAATACCTCACCAATCAATTCAACACCACGCCAACGAACCGGAGAGCACAGCAGCCGATTAATTCAACAAACCTATCTGTATCAATACCTTTTTCAAACTTCTCAAATCAAATCTCAGTCTCAATCTAAATCTAAATCAAATAATAACAATAGAAAAGGATCAAGTCGGAAAGTTAAGGTAATTTATCTTAGATGGATGGATGGATGGATTAACTGGAAGGAAGGTGGCGGTCGCGTGTTCAACCACATGGAAGATACATCAGAACCTTGGAACCTTTTTCCTTCGCTTCAGCTCTTTCCCCATATTCTGTTGCCAATCTAAATAACTAGTGTCTTATATCCCTCCAATCAATCTTCTTCCAAATGTCAAATATGCTGTCTTACGTCCGAATTCGGTAATGATATCATTTCAAGGTTTATAAAGCTGCCCCGGTTATGGTTATCAGATCATGCATGCAGAATCACTATTTATCACATCACGCCAAGCAAAATCGTTGAACTTGCTCGTCTGGGGAAAATGATCGTTCGACTTTATTCCCTAGTCCTAGTCTAGAAGTAGATATCAGCCACCTAAACATCACCCAGACTGGCCAGCCCATCCCTCCAAAATGCCCCGGGGAAGGAAATAAGAAGATCCACGGCACAAAGACAGGTCAATTGGAGGAAGGAAAAAAACTGATCTTTTTTTCATTCTCATTGCCTGCCTGTCCTTCGCCCCATCATGTGTCCAGCCTAACTGAAGTAATCGTGAATAAGAAAAAAGAATCCCTTCGCCATCATGCAACATTCCTAGCGTTTTGATTTTGTGAAATCATTAATTGGGCTTCTTCCCATTATCGGAGAGAAGAAGCTGGAGCGTAGACATATTCGTAGTTGAGTTATCTACAAATCGGCATCTTCTTCGTCGGGCAGAGGCATATTGGCGGCGTCGGCCATTTCCTTCTGGTACTGCTCGAGAACTGCCTGGTCGACTTGGACTTCGGGAGGAGCCAAAGCAGGGGCGGCAACGAATTCCTAAAAAGGGATATTGGTTAGTATCATAGAGCATAGGGTGGCGAGAAAATTTTGGCAGCTACTAGAGAGCTAAGAATACTCACCAAAGTCTGGTTGCCGACAAGTTTCCTGGCGAGCCAGAGGAAGGGCTTTTCGAAGTTATAGTTCGACTTGGCGGAGATATCGTAGTATTGCAAGTTTTTCTTGCGGTGGAAAGTGATTGTCTTTGCCTTGACTTTTCGCTCCTTCACGTCGACCTTGTTGCCGCACAAGACAATAGGAATGTTTTCGCAGACGCGGACGAGATCACCTGAAAATTCTCATTAGTTTACCGCAATTTTTTTTTCCTTGGGCAAATGAACGGCGCTAGGACGAAGGTACGTACGGTGCCAGTTGGGGACGTTTTTGTAGGTGATTCGCGACGTAACATCAAACATGATGATACCGCATTGGCCGTTAATGTAGTATCCATCACGAAGACCGCCAAACTTCTCTTGACCTGCGGTGTCCCAGACGTCGAACTGGATGGGGCCAAGGTTCTAGTATCGTTAGCATAGGGGATCGTCAACTCATCGCGTGACGTAGCGTTGGGTAGGCGTACTGTTGTGAAGCCGAGAGGGTGAACCTCAACACCTAGGGTTGCAATATACTTCTTCTCGAACTCTCCCGTGATATGACGCTTGACGAAGGTGGTCTGTTGAGTTGGGAAACGTTAGCTATGAGGCATTCCGGGTGCCCGAGTCGCTGGACAATCGTGAATCGGCTGCGCTCCGCTGTGAAGAGTTGGACGGGCTTGGCAGACGACGCATGGGGGGAAAATTCTTGACTAACCTTGCCAGTACCACCATCACCGACAAGCACAAGCTTGAAGGTAGGAGGTTGTTGCGCATTTGGGTCAGACATGGTCACGGTCTGTGGCAGGCGGGGTGGTGGGATGCTGGGTTCAGGGTTTGCGCGAGAAAAACTGGGTTGGGCGAGCTTTAGTACTTTGTAGCTTTGGAGGTGATACGGAGAGGAAAATGGGAGAAGGTGAAAGGGCTCGGCGGAGTGTTTGTACCTTTTAAGTCTTGGGTGGTGGGGTGGATGGCAGAGGTGGGCGAGGTGGGCGTGGTGGGAATTGTTTGGGGCAAAAAGATGTTGGCGGCGGTGTGGTCTAATGTTGTCAGAGAGCCCGCCTCACGTGACGCCCTAAAAGCTTTTTACCAAGGTACGACCTAGGCAACTGCAGGCAGCGCGCCAGGCAAGCAAACCCGCGTCGCAGGCTGAACGTTTCACTGGGGGCCTCTCTCTCATTCATTGCCTTTCACTATTCACGTCGGAGCTTTTTTGTTTTTTTATCGCGCTTCCTTCCTAGATGCAGAGATGCAGAATCGCCATTGGGATATCATGATGCAGCCGGTCCTTTGAACCCCTAATTACTCCAGTCCATGCACGCCACGAAGCACACTGCCCGTTTCGCCCTGAGAGTCCACCGAAGCTGGGAGATTACACTGGAAGTAGATGGCATCCCAACAACCCTCTTCCGCCCCAGTTGCGCCTGGGAGTAAGTTGCATTTGCACCTCTTCTGCCCGACCACCCGACGAGCTTGGCCTGAGCGCCTTCACGGTTATCGGTAACTGTCGCCTTGATTAGCAATCTCCACCTGCACCTGTATATATCCAAAGGATTTGCTTTCGGGGGGACAAGTAGTATGACCTAGTTCTGATCGTGGCCCAGGACGTTGGGTAGCTGGACATTCCGTGCTGTGGACGCTGATTGGATGCGCAAGAGACAACTCACCCCTTCGTTTTGGGAGACAACCTCTGCCACCTTGCCTAGTTTTTCGTGGTTGGTCCAGTCAACATGGCCAAATTTTGTGATGCTGTCTCCTGCCTTGAGACCCGCCGAGTCTGCTGGGCTACCCGCCACCACACTGTTGACCTTGGCGAACGGTGCCTGCACTGTTGACGCAGCAGAGCTGCCAGACACCATCGCCCCACTTGAGCCTGACGTGATGTTGCTCTGAGCCGCCTCTGCCTGCCTCGCATGATGGGCATGTAGACCTGCTTCTATGCGAGTCATCAGATCCTTGTAGTCATTCTTCAGTCGTATTATCCGCGCTCTCGTCGTACGGACTAGGCCTCGTCAGATGGCATTGAAAGAGGAATTTAGGATATGATCGTACTCTGCGCGACGTCGATGTCGCTTCTAGGAAAGCCGTCAAAGGTCGTCAAGCCCGTGTTCATATTGACGCCATGCTATAGAGAAGACAGAAGTCAGCATTGCATATCGCAAGATCAGATAGACACATACAGAGTCAAGCACCGATCCGAGAGCTTTGAGTTCAGCTTCGACTCGGTCTTTCTCAACAATGAGCTCCATGAGAGAAAGCTGCTCTTTTGGAACGCCATTAGAGTAGCCGCCTGTTGTTGGCCCGGAGGCTACGGTCGGCGCATGTATGTCGTCCATCCGTAAGCCCATATGTATGGAAATGTGTGTCGTCGTTAGAAGACGTAGAGCAACATTAACAGTGAGATCATACAAAATGCGGGAGATGGCGGGGTTCTCGGAGATAATAAGTCTCAGCTGTTTTAAGCAGATCCGAGTTGTTTTAGCGGGACACAAGTAAACTGACCAGTCCTCGGTTCGCTTTAAGTATTTCGCGTAGAATACATTGTGCTTCTCTTCTCTCCTTAACGCCATTACATGCTCTGCGATATCAAATTGAAACGTCTATCTTCATATCTCAATTCAGTGCACAAAATACGTGATGCTTCTGTTAACGTTTCTCAATTGTGCTTTTCGCTTCTCGTCCGGGCTTATGGATCCCTGATTCTCAGCTTTGAGCTGTTACTACTTTCCGTTGTCCACCTGCAGCCACTGAACGCGCAGCTTCGCAGTGGTACTTTCCAAATGTTTGCTCTTCTCTTTCTGTTTACTCGAGAAGATCGTCTCCTTAGGTAGGTTTTCTTTCAATGCCTGTCTCTCTACCGCTTGTGTCTGTCATGAATCATTATCTTCCAACCCACCGATACCTACTCAATCGTCCCATGGATTAGCTTTTGAGGTCACTTCTCGCAGAAATGGCTTATGTCCTTTCCCTTCACCCCCAAAGTCCGTTAAAGCGGTCCGTTAGCGATGTGCCATGCCTTCGCTCTTGTTCGCCTTTTAATGGCAGTTTGAGCAGCCCGCCGCTTCGTCATCTTAGTCCGAGTAACGTGTCAACCACATCTGTCCGTTCCGCCGTTTCGGAGAAGGTTGGCGGATGGCACTATGGAACTGAGAATACTCCACCTGGGCTCACCTCTCGTTCACTACTAAATCTCAGTCATGGGCCCGCAACGGAGAACACAAGTTCAACACCATCCATTCGTCCTACCAATAAAGACATAGGAGGTCTCACGCTTTTAGTCCCTCCGTCTTGCAAACGACCACCTTCGTCATTAAAAGATGTCACAGTCTCAGGAGATGTGGGAACGGGCGAGACGGGGAAACATACCAACCAGACATCTACGCAGCCTGGTATCACTGGCGATACGTCCGAAGGCTACTTCTTCTATTATACGAGTGCGCACGATTCATTGCCCCATGAACACTTATCAGAAAGCAACGAGACAGAACTCGACGGTGCCGAACATGTATCCTTTCCCACGAAGGTCGAGGAGAACCCACCTCCTTTCAAGAGATGGATGAGCACATTACGCAAGCGACATGCGCAACGTCGAAAAGACTTTACACCCCAATTGCCCAGATGGTCTTTCGATGTGGTATACAACGGACCAGGCCTTCTAACTCCACTATCCCACATTTCAGAATCATCCTGGAGGAAATCGGAGTCAACCTCGTCATCCTTTGGTTTCGTCACGGCAACAAAATCAGCGTCGATCACTCTTGCAAGCGCCAGCATAGCCCCTCCCTCAGGATGCGGAAGTTTCCCAACCAAACTGCGGGTAGAAAACCGAAGTAGCAACTTCTCCGATGCAAGGAAATCTACAGATAGTAATGCAGCATCTCTTGGTCCAGTGATTGATGAAGGTGCTTGGTTACGGTCTATCCAACGCCGCAAGATCATCGAAGAGCTTATCCTATCAGAAGAGAGTTACATTGGGGACTTGAAGATCCTGATAAACGATTATTTCATGCTCCTTGCTTCAATACCTGCCCTGCCGGCACAAACACGAACATCCATTCAGCAGAACGTATCAGAGATACTCCAACTACATGAAGAACTTCTAGACGACCTCCATGAGTTTATACCTAATGCAGACACTATATCAAGTTCCCATCAAGGGACGCTTCGTATCACCCAAGCGAAGCATATCCGTTTTCATAGTGCAGATGTCACACCGGGCAGGCTCGTCGAGGCAAAGATGGGCCGGAGACTTCGGCATTCACTAGAGATTTGCAGATCACCCGATCGTCGACCCAAAGGTATCGTGGCTGATACCAAAACAGCAGGCCTCGTTGCTAAAATATTCAACAAGCATGTGAGTATTTCTTTTCATATGCAGCTTACAATGATATAACAGAGACCTTAGATGAAACGTTTCTTCGCCTACGAAGAATATGGCGCACATTGGACTACCATGTCTCAAGACTTGACGTTGATGTCTAAGAACATGCCGGCGTGGCAAGCCTATGAAAGGGGGATTGAGGCCTTGTCAAAAATACTCGCATCACACAACAACCGCGAGGCAAGCAGCAGAAAAGCGTTAACTTTTTCGGATCTTCTTATCAAGGTAAGCAATGCCATAACGACACAATTATACACTTGATGACGGATTATGCAGCCCATCCAGCGTGTTTGTAAATACCCGCTTTTGTTCGAGGACCTCTGCCGACATACACCAGTATACGATGACCCCGAGGCTCATGCTGAACTGGAGAAGGCGCTGTTTCGTCTTCAGGAAGCTATCCGAGAAGTCAACATTGCCAAAGATGACCCCCAAAGAAGGAGACTGATCGAGACAACTTGGCTTCTGCAAGATCGCCTGTCATTCCAAGAACAGGCAATTACTCTTTCGAAAACATCCTTTCCCATATGCTAACAATGTTCATCAGACAATATCCCGGCCTATGATTTCACGAATACTCGGTCACGTCGTTTTGTGCGGTACACTTCATGTAGCGTATCAAGGCAAAGATAGGATCAAAGGGCAGTATATGATATGTGTCTTGTACAAATCCTGTTTGATTCTTGCCACGCCACATCGTAGTTTCAGTCCGTACAAGGTTGTTGCTGTCATTGCTCTCGCAAATGGGACAATTGAAGATCCCGATAATGGTAGAGGTATGTGTCAAGGGTAGCATTAACTAGTGTTTGGTGCTGATAACCCTAGGTTTACAGTGTCATACTGCACCTCATACATGGAAACTTACCTTTGAATCCGGCCATCGCCTGTTCGAAATCATCCTGAGTGCTTGTACTGCCCAAGAAGAGGAAGCGTGGAAGAAGAACTTGCGCGAACGCATTAGCTCAGAGACACGTGATCTCATCGAGGGGCGTTGTACGGTTCAGGATCTGTTTTCATCTTTAAGTTTGGATATCAAATCTATTGGCCCTGTGTTCGGGCAGGCAGACAGTTTGATTAGACGGATGTCTGTTCATCGAGCTACCACTCTTGGTACCAAACCAAGCCTAACTCAGGTTATTATAAAAAACACACAAGCTCAGAAAAGCGCCGACTCATCGCCAGCCACCACTACTCTGTCCGTCGGGCGTTCTCAATCACACCTCACGACAAACCATGTGCCAACTTTAGCTCCGCGTAGGGCTGAGCGCATCCGGTTAGAATCTGCGCTCGAGGAAGTATGGACGAGAGATGCCCTTCCATTTCCAGGAATGGCTTCACGTCGAGTAGATAACCCCATTCGGGCATCTGCTAATTCAGTCATGCGGAAGCTCAGCATGGCAAGTCTTGCCAGCAACTTTACAAAACGGTCGCCTAGCTTCAATAGCTTGAATCTCACCAGCTCAGAAGAGTCATTTCCTCGATCACGGAGATTATCTCAAGCAAATCTTCGAACTCGTGCATGTCCGGCACAAAAGATGGGTGCACCAACCGTGGTTGATTTCCACAATGCGCCTGCTGCTTTCTTGCCCACGGATTTCGAGTTACAAGATGCTAGGATTGGTTCTCGTCGTCGAAGATTGGCAAACCGTGCTGGAAGCAATGATCGGTCGCTCGAACGATCAGCGGCGAAAAAGGCACGACGCTTATCGTCTCACTTGAACCATGTGCCACAGCCTCCCCAAGATGATAGCAGGTCTGCCTCGGGCGCCTCAAGCGCAACCGTGGTTCAATTCCCTAACAATGGATCAGAGAAGTCATTAGTCGACGTGACACCGCACAACAGGATTACAACACCGAAGCAATCCCCGCGAGGTGCTTCATCTACCAGTACAATTCCCAAGAAGTCGCTCAAGTCGTCTAAAAGCCGAATCTTTAAATTCTTCAAGTGAGGGGTTGGATTGCTTGAGAAGCGGCGAGGCTATGTTGGAATAATGCTGGCAGTGTGTTGTTTGTACAAAAGATGCAGAACATTGGTTAGGAGTATTTTTGGGTTGTTTTATCCAAGTGCAGCATAATTAGGGTCCTGGGGAGAGGGATGATGGATGAACAGAAGAACGATGCGGGCGGAACGATGCCGATCGCGAGGCGGCTGCAAGGTACTCCCAAGAGCGTTTGGCGGTTGGTTGTTTGGCCTGTTTGCTTTGCGGTGTTTGGATGGAAGCTTGGGCCATGTTGATTGCGTCATGGGTCGAAGCCGATGGAAATGAGAGATGTCGGATATTGGATAGCAGCATTCACCAGTGTCATTATTGCGAATACCATGCCTAGGTAGCAGCAAATTCACTCATGTTGGCTAGAGCTGGCTCCGATCGGGCTGCCATGCGGCTCGGGCTTCTGATGCAACGTGGAGGCTGAGATGGATGTCGTGCGTTCCTGTCCAGCCTGCCACCACTGCGCAAGGAAGTGGGCAGAAAGGCGACGTCTTGGCATGACGTATTATTTTGTTTGAAGCTCACCATGGTGCTGAGCACCTCTACAAAAGCAGCCCACTTCCTCTCGACCACCTCACAGTAACCATACTCTCTCAGACTCAACATCTTCTCAACCCACCACACGACACTCAATCCACTCTTACTTTCTCACCACAACCCCAATTCACAACCACAACTCGCCAAAATGCCTCGCGGAAACGACACCCAGACCAAGATCCACTACAAGGGCAAGGAGGACGACTTCATAATCTTCGTCGATGACCTCCAGGCCGTAGAGAACTGGAAGAAGGACAGCACCATTCCCCTCGCCCAGGTTGTTAGCGGCTGGAAGATTTTCGTCACTCACAAGTAAGCTATATGTCCCTCCTTTTTCTCTGCAGGTGAGCTGCAATGCGGGGCAAGAGAGCTAACAAGTCGCGTGCTTCAGGCAAGGTGCCCAGGGTATCCTCGATGCCGCCAGCAAAGGTTCTCTAGAGAGCGAGTTCGGCACATCCAACGACGAGGAGGTCGTCAAGACCATCTTGGAGAAGGGCTCTGCACAGGAGACTGAGGTATGTCGCTGCCCCTCACCTTTCTACTTCGGTCATCGATCTCAGCCCCTCCATACCCCACTTCAGCCAACACAACCAACACCACAACACATCGTCTCGTCATCCATGCCATCTTCATAGTACACTAGCTAACTTGCTTGCCACAGAACAAGGAGCGTCAAGGCGACAAGAACGTCGCAGACGGCCCACTTGTCGCACACTGATCTATCCTTCTACGACTATTTATTACGAAGCGAGCTGTAATGCATGGGACTGGGACAGGCGTCAGAGAAGAGCGGTTATGAATACTTTGCTCGTCGGAGACTACAACAACTCCGACATTATAACATACCCTTGATGTAGGGTGTTATCTCTGAGGCCAAAGCAAATGAAATAAATTCAAATAATTTTCACGTCATATTTGTGCAATCTACTGGTGACAATTTGGCTTGTGGTTCGTGATTGATGTTTACAGTTATCTGTAGTGTGATAACCCTCCTCAACCACCTATCTAAGTATTCATCTCGTTGCATAGGCTTCTATCTTATTTTTATGCGAAAATTACTCACCGAAAGTCGAAAACTTACAATGATGCACAAAAATTATGGAGACACAGCCGCATGAGAACCGAAAATGGTTTAGTCATGTCACATGTTATCCACTCACATGATAATCCTTCATCCTTCCATCTCTTGGCATAGGCAACAACTTGCTATGTATTGAGATGCGCGGTCGCGAATACATGTATACGCGTGGTTATAACCCTTTATGCGCAGTCGCGGGTGTTAAAAAAGTCTCTGATAACATTCGGTTGTTTTCGCTGATTGGATTGAAGGATGGAACGGAATGAGACTGGGTGGAGTAAGAGTGGAGGATTTACGTTCTGTGCGCCCTTCTGCCTAGAATTAGGATGGGGATTGGCGAAAGCTGAAAGCTGAAAATTGAGAGCAATGTAAGTTTTGGGATTGTAGCCTTGGAAATTGAGAGTATAAAAGGGACTTAGGCTTGGGTGTTTCCTTGGTTTGCATTACAACTCAATCTTAAACACATTCTCAAAGTCATCTTTATAATTTTATTTCAATCGGAACTTGTCAATATGGGTCTCAATAACGAACTCACTGCCTGGAACGACTCTTACAGCGCAGCCACCTTCGCAGCCTTCAACAATCATTGTCAAGGCCGAAGAACAGATACCGAAGTCGTCCTCCTCGGTCTCATCCGCAAGGCTAACCCTGGATACCACGTCACAGCAGTAACAGAGCACAACTGCTCGCTCATCGACTTTGCATCCGCAGGCAAGGCCTCAGCGGCCCTTCAAGAGGATAATGACGCATTCATTGGCGAGCGGACATACATCCCAGCGCGCAAGCGAGGCGAGAATAGAAACCATCCTGGAGTACTCGATGACGATTTACGGTTCGCACGATACAAATATGTATGGGAAGAGAAACTGTATATCGTTTATGAGGCGCAGTGGTATGATGATAGAGCGATGTACCGCTATTACTACATTCTGTATCCCAAAGAAAGCGGAAATATCTCCGGGCCTCATTGCACGGAAACCGATGACTTGATCCTGGCAGCTGGAAAATGGACTTCGAAACTCCACAACGAGATCTGGGTCTTCGATAATGCGTATTGGAAAAAGAGCAAGGACTTGTGGAAAGCTGTTCAGGGATCTTCATGGGACGATGTGATTCTGGATCCTGTGGTCAAGGAACCATTGGTCGAAGATGTGTTAGGATTCTTCGACAGCGAAGCCCTTTACAAGGACTTCTCTGTCCCCTGGAAACGCGGTATCATCCTGCACGGTGTCCCCGGAAACGGGAAAACGATATCTCTAAAAGCGCTGATCAATTCCCTGCATAATCGACCTGAACCCATCCCCTCTCTCTACGTCAAATCCTTCGAAACTTGTCAAGGCGAACAATTCGCCATCAAGCAGATCTTCTCCAAAGCCAGAAAGGTAGCACCATGTCTACTTATCTTCGAAGACCTCGACAGTCTCGTCATCGATAAAGTCCGGAGTTACTTCCTTAACGAAGTTGATGGGCTAGAATCAAATGATGGGATCTTGATGATCGGTTCCACGAATCATCTTGATAGGCTTGATCCGGCGATTTCGAAGCGCCCGAGTCGGTTTGATAGGAAGTATTGCTTTAGGATTCCCGGGGTTGGGGAGAGGGAGGCGTATTCTGCATATTGGAGGAAGAAGCTTCAGGGGAATAGGAAGGTTGAGTTTCCGGAGGAGTTGGATGGGATTGTTGCACGCCTTACGGAGGGCTTCAGTTTTGCGTATTTGAAGGAGTTGTTTGTTATGGCGCTTTTGACTGTTGCGAGGGGTGGGAAGGTTGATGAGCTGGAGGTTCTGGATACTGAGAAGGTTGCTGAGAAGGAAGTGGAGAAGAAGGAAATTAATGGGGAGGTGAAGATGAATGGGGTGAATGGTAATGAGGGGAAGGAAAAGGAAAAGAAAGTAAAAGAGAAGAGGAAGGTGCCTGATGTGGAGATTCCAGAGCATTTGGAGGGGAATTTGTTGTTGAGGGTTATTAGGCATCAGATTCGGGTTTTGCTTGCTGAGATGGATAATACGGAGGAGACTGAATAGTCTCCGGATGCTCGGTAAGTGGATGTGGTCGGTTTAGATGATGAGTTGATGGTTGGATACTTCTTAATTTTCACCCTTGCGTAATTTAACAACACGATAATTAGAACATAAGTTTTGGTATTTTTCCCCTAGATACGATAAGCTGTGGCTTCTAGATGGAAACCTCATTCTTGGGTTACGTAAGCAAGCCGTGTTCCAATTCCGACATCACCACTACCTATACCCACAACCTCGATATGTGAACACTATCAATCTGAATTACAACAGCGAATTTCAAGTCCTTCAACTACCACAGGAGATAAATTTTTCCAATTACTTAAACGAAACTACGTTTAGCACGTCATCAAACCCTACCCAGGTAGGCTGCGATTCTTTGTAGATTCGTGTTCAGCCTGACACATCATACAGGGAGATATCGCTATCCAATAGCTTGTGAACACATTTTGGTTCTTCCCTGTTATTATTTGCCTTTTGATACTGATCTTCTTGGGTTAGAATGAATATTAAGGGCGGAATGGGATTCTCCTGCGCGTGTGAGTGCGCATAGATAAGCAAACACAAGCACAAATTCTGTTCTACTTCTAAACCTCTACGGAGGTGTCTTGCAAAAGTATCCGGACCCCTTGCATAATACC
>AJFL01000055.1:0-17569 GCA_000467735.1 Rhytidhysteron rufulum CBS 306.38
CCCAAAAACCACCCACCGTATAGCTCTTTACCGTGGTATTTCTGAATATGATCAAGGTACCACCTAATTCATCCTTAAAGAATAGGAATACTCTATTTAGAAGTTTTTTATCAGAAGAATTCCAATAATGCCAAAACTCATGCGTAACTATCACGCAATCTATACTAACTCTGTATCTACCTCTAGGGAGTATTTAGTTGGCGATGAATCCTCGAATAGACCGACAGTACAAGGAGTTATTCTACAAGCAGGAATATCTGACCGTGAAGGGGCTAAAGAGGCTCTGTCACCTCAAGTCTTTGAGAACAGCATCTGGCTTGCCAAAGAATTTGTGGCCGAAGGTCGCCAAAAGGATATCCTTCCATTCTCAGCCACCAATGGCGTGTTTGGAAATTCTCCCTCCGCTGAACGCTGGCTTAGTTTAGTTGAGCATGGGGGGGCAGACGATTATTTCAGTAGTGATCTTGGTAGAGAGGCGCTTGGGAAGACATTCGGAAAGATTGGTCCCAAAACGACGATATGCTTTGTGCTTAGTGGGGATGATGAATTTATGCCTGCATTTGTGGACAAAGATGCCCTGGTTAAAAGATGGACTGAGTTTGTACAAGAAGGCGGGGGCATCGTGGATGAAGTGAATAGTGGTGTAGTGCCAGGCTCGCACCACAATCTTGAAAACGATGCAGAGCAAGTAGTGGAAAATTTGTTCCGCAGAGTTCTTGGATTCATCCATAAAGTCAACAGTGGTCAATTTCCTGATGGCACACATTTGTAAGGTAATGGTCATTCTAGACTTAGGAGTGGATTAAGGCTGATGGCTAGGTATCTAAGAAAAGAGCTAGACCACAATCACAATCTAAAACATACATAATATGTAAATAGAAGCCCATCAACGCTGACTTGGCGCACCTTCCTCTTTTAAAATACACGGAGCTTGTGTATAATCATGCATGCTGACCTCAGCACTTCATTTCCTGCCTCTAAATCGAAGCATCGAGAGCTACCAGAGCCTCCTTATCATCCAACCCAGCATCCTGAATAAATTTCTTCTCATACTCACTAGCACCCATACCGAGCTTCATCTGCCTCTTAATAGACTTCGTCTTCCCGTTGGCCTGTTCTGCACGTGACAAGCTACCGTAAAAACTCCGGACTTTCTCATGCGCTACAACCTTCTTTGGATCGAATCGGAGGACCTGAAGCCCCTCCATGCAAGTTGCACGACTCAATGCTACATATGCTTGACCCTTTTCGAATACTTTTCCAAGGTCGACCTTCACGCGTTCTAGCGTCTGTCCTTGCGCCTTATGAATAGAGAGTGCCCAAGCCAGAATGAGCGGGACTTGTGCGCGTGAAGCTTGGACTTCACCATTCGGAAGTTCGACTTTCCATGGTTCGCGGTTGCATAAAAGATCCCGAGTCGTTCCGTCTGCGATTGCGAAGCGAACGACGGGGAAAACCTGCGAGGTAGTAACACCCAGAAGATCAGATTTTAGTTTAGATTTGAGCGACAAGCCATCGGAATCCTCCCCTGTCGCTTCTAAAGTATGATAATGCTCCTCATTTTCAGTGTACTTATCGAAAGTTGCTTCGCTCATAAAACCAATTACTTTACCTAGAGAACCGTTGACAAGAGTGTCGTCAATGTTTTTGATAAGCATGACTTGCGCACCCTTCTTTAGGTGTATGATCTCAGGGGCCATGCAATTCTGGAGGAGTTTATCCCGCATATTCTTATCAGTGATTGTGCCGCCATCCCGTGCTTCGAATGAAAATGTTTCGCCTTGTAATTGTTGCATGCGTAAGTGGTTTGCCCGATCAACCTCCATCCGCGTCGGGAACAATTCCGTAGCTTCTAGACCATCTTGCAAGGGCAATGCGCGATCCAATTTTTTGAATGCACTGATAGAGGACGGAGATAGCCGACCTTCTCTCATCTCGTTGAGCATATTCGCAAAAACTGGATCCTTTTGTCGAAACACGTGATGAAGACCAATCGTATGTTCAACGGCAGTGGTCCATGTGCCAGCGTCAAACGCAAACCTTGCGACCCGCCCTGTATCCGGGACAGGAGGCAACTGGAAAAAGTCGCCAGTAATGACAAGCTGAATCCCACCAAACGGGCGGCCGTTGTTCCGTATTGTCCTGGCGACTTGCTCAAGCTTATCAAACAAATCTCCGTCAACCATAGAGACTTCATCAACAATCAGGACCTTCGTTCGCACCCAGCGATGCCTTGCCTTCTGATTCCTCCGGATCTTCTTGACGAGTTCTTCTGCAGGCTCCTTGCCCAAGCCAATGCCAGCAAAACTGTGCAAGGTCACACCTCCAACATTACATGCAGCTAGACCTGTTGACGCGGTAACAGCCACTCGGTCCGGCTCCCGTGCATATTTCTTTCGCAAGGCGGATATGATCTCACGCAGGAGAACGGATTTTCCGGTACCTACTGGCAGTTAGCATAGTAAACTTGGTACATTCTCAACTTACATACCCGCTGAGCCTGTAAAAAATACGCTCTTCTTGTTTTCTACAACCAGGTTCAAGACGTGCTGCTGTTCCTCACTCAAAAAGACTCGAGAAATTTGTTTCTTTTTCTTATTAGCGATAGCATCTTTCAACGCTTCATCTGTAGCCTCGTTCGTCTTCACAAGCTTTTTGTTAGCTTGGCGGAGAGATTTTTGTTGTTCTTTAACGGCACTGGCTGTCGTATTCCAAGGGTAAATTGATTTAGAGGAGTCCTTCGGCAACGGAGGGAACCCATCAACGACCTTAGATTCCTTTGATACACCCCCCTTCCCATTCCTAATTGGATCGGAGGCTTTCGTGATCTCTTCTGACCTTTTTTCATCTTCAAGCCAAGGCAATGTGCGTCGCTTGGTTGGACGGGGTTGATCTTCCTTCGGGACCTCGTCATGAGGGAACGGTGTATGGTTGGATTGGATTCTCGGAGGGGTTTTAAAATGGTCAATGGGTGAAGATGACCATGGTATGGGCTGGCTGCTGGGTTCATGCACAGCCCTCATAGAAGGTGGAGTCTGGGGTTTGCGTGTCACGATGCTAGATTGTCGTGTAGGTGGAATCGTTTCGTAGCCAGAATCAACTTCCCATGACGGCTTGGGCTGGTTTGTGTTCCCTTGACGATCAATCCGAGAATTATGCTGCCAATTGAATGGAGTGGTAGGTCCTTCTGGCTCAATCTGTGGCAAACTTGGATAGTAAACAGTTCCCTTCGTTGAAGGATCCTCCACGTCTAGGTCAATATCGCTATCGAAATCATCCTCCTCGAAATATACAAGGTTAGTATTTATCGAAGACTTGCGATCCGAGGCCTGTCCATGGAATTGATTCTGAGGTACATGAGTCGAAGGAGGATAGTCCAAGACATCTTCTTCCGACTCCAACGCCTTAGCTAGGCCATTCGATGTTCGCTTGAGGCCGTGCAATGGGGCAGCAGACGACCGTGCCAACTGGGCATGGTTGTGCTTGATTATGTTGCCAGAGCCCGTGGATAGTGGACGCGTACCAGGACATATGGCGGAAGTGCTTGGTTTACTAGAGGCTCGAACAGTCGAATCGGCCTTGAGATGTTGCTGATGTGTGCGGACAGAAGGGCCTTGGGAGGGCCTGCCGGCCTCGTGTACATCTAGAGCCTTTTTGAACATGGCCATAGAGGTTTGCCGACGATAGGAGTTAGGGTGTGGTGTGGCAGAGGGGAGACGCAGCCGTGATGGCGACGAGGCGCGAACAGTTGGCAGTCGCAGAGTCGCGGAGAGTCGGGAGAGGGAGAAGAGCATACAGCATAGGAGAAGGAGGAGCAGGCCACAGAGCAGGAGCGAGAGGAGGTCTAGTGGCGGCGTCAGTGTCAGTGTCAGTGTCAGTGTCGGTGGCAGCGTCGGTGTCGGCATCAACGCGATTGATGGCAATTAATTAAGAGCACGGTGCGTGCCCACCTGGGCCTGTTTCTGACTCCGTTTGACGCGACGGGTTCGCGCCAAGCCTAGCCCACTTCCAAGGTTCCCGCCTTCCAATAACAACCTTGGAACCTTCGTTTCCGTCGGCGCACGTGACTCACCACCTCCTCCAAACCTGGATATAAGAAAGACTGACTGCGCAGTTGAAAAGAATCATTCGCGGTACCACGTATATCACCGACCAAAAGCGTCACTGTTCTTCTGTTCTAGGTTGTGTGCGCCACTTCATCAGCGGCCTTTCTCTACAGCCTTCCAATTCTCGGCTCGCTGGTTGGAGTCGTTTTTCATACACAAGTCGTAGGTACACGGGTATATATCATGGTCACATCCCGGCACACCCCTGCCTGCCACCACCTAACGTGCCACTCCCATCTCATCTCATCTCATCCTCACGCGGACACACGTCTGCCAGACCCATGAGCACCACATCCTGTCTCATGCAAACCGCCCCAGCTGTGCTCAACATTGGAAAAGCGTGCCCGAATATCCTGAAGACGCCATGTAGACAAGCTTGAAAAGTCTTGCGTGAAAGCATTCATACGATAATGAGGAAGGGTATGCCACATGACGCCGAATCAAAGACCTCTTTTTTGCATCCGACTAAGGAAAAGGCCAAGGGAATAATGCTAGAGCACAAGGAGACTCGTCAATAACACGAAACTCAGTCAACAAGCCCGAAAGAGGCGCCGCCTCGCGGGAGTGAGAAAGCGATGCAGTACGTTTCGGAAACCCCATAAATAAAGCCTTCGGCGAGATAAAAACATAATCAAGCATTTTGTAAGGGGAGAAATTTGAGCATAAGAGAAGAGACATAGGTCCATCGAAAACAATGTCAAAGAAACATGGCCGGCACAAAACACATACTATCCAATGGCGCCTACATAGACAGCCAAGCACATTTAGAAAAAATACGCTAGCTCACAAGGAAAGTGTTTAACCCATGAAAGTAATCTAGCCTTGGTATCCACCAAAGCCGTTGTTGACTTGTCCGAAATTGCCTTGGTTGGGCTGTCCCCATTGCTGGGCTGGCTGGCCGCCACGGCCATACCCGCCAGCGCTGCCTGGCATCTGCTGATACGGTTGTGCCATGCCTGGTTGGCCGAATCCTGCTTGGTTTTGCGCAAATGGCTGACCGCCTGGGCTGGGCCCTGGATGGGAGTTAGCACGAATTACGCAATTGCAGCGCTCTAGTAATCTGACCTTGAGGTGACATGGGTCCGCCAGGCCCGCTGTACTGCGGGAAATATGTGTTTGGAGTCTGCGGATAGGCGGAGTTTGGACCTTGAGCCGGGGAGTAGCCTTCGAATTGACCGGTTGGAGGGCGATCCTTGCCCCACTAAAGAACATGCTATTAGCCATTTCGTTGGTTAGTTGAACATTGTGATACATACGCTGCACTTCAATGGACGACCATTTACGTTGTAGCCGCTTAGCTGACAGATTGCCATGGCAGCATTTTCATGGGTGTCCATTTTGATGAATGCAAACCCCCTATCGGATTGAAATCGGGTTTCAACCACGTACCCGAAGTTTTGGAACAGCGGTACTAAATCAGACTGCGAAGTATAAGGAGTGAGGTTGCCAACATAGCATGTGGTCTGCCACTGGGGGGTCTGTTGAACTATCATATCGTAACTTTGTACTCCATGAGTCGGAAAGTGGTGATGGCCGTAAGGAGTTGTAGGAGTCATTCCCATCGAAGCCATGGCTTGCTGTTGAGAAATAGAGGGCTGTCCCTTTTGATTGGCCCAGTTACAGCGAATAGCACGTGATCCGAGCCATTCACCGTCCATAGAACTCAAAGCCCTTTCAGCATCAGCACGTTCACGAAACGCTACAAATCCATAACCGCGGGATCGGCCAGTCTTCATGTCCCACATGACACGGGCTTCCGACACGGCGCCAAAGGTGGAAAAAGCCTGGAGCAAAACTTCATCGTTGACTTCGTTGGAAAGGTCGCCAACAAAAATGTGGAAGTGGTTGGAAGTGTCCTCTTTAGTGGTATTGTTCGACTGGTATGCCCAGTTAACACGTATTTCCTGCGCAAGTTAGCTATCAGGAACACATTGACAATTTTGAGAAGACTGTACGGTGTTGTGCACCCGGCGACCATTCAGTGTTTGCATTGCGCGTTCAGCTGCTCCGGGATCATCATACTCGACGAAACCATAATTAAATCCTTTGGACTGGAACTAGAAATCGTTAAAAAAAAAATTGCTTTCGCCAACGAAGATGAAGTGACAAAATAGATTTATGATACGGGAAGTGATGAGGCTGGTGATACGCACATTTTTGTCTGGAATGATTTTGACATTCTGGACATGTCCAGTTGTCTCAAAGATCTGGCGAAGAACATCCTCCGTGACACGAGGATCCAATCCTCCAACATATAAAGCCCTCTTGTTAGGCTCTGGAGCCGCACGGCGCACATAACCAGGCCCGCCGCTGGTAGGAGAAATTACATTTCCAGACAATGGAGAGCTAATGGCGGTGGGAATAGGGTTGGTGTTCTGAGGAATGATGACGGGTGCGAGAGGAGGAGGCGGCATATGCTGACCGGGTTGGCCGTTGCCCTGATTGGCGCCATCGTAGCCCGGCGCACCAGCGGAGGAGGGTGGAGGGGGCAGAGACGTGGAAGGAGTCGCGGATTCGGACATAGCGTAGGTGTAAATTAGGTGTGAGGGCCCTTGAGCGGAGACAAAGCGCCAAAGGTGGTCGGCGAGAGCGCAGGCGACTGAGGAAACCAGAAGCAGAAAGGGTAGAAAGGAATCGCAAACTACGCTTTGACAGACTCGAGGAGCGACAAAAGGTAGAAGGAATTGACCAAGTATGTGTGCGGTCGATAAAAGTGTAACGGTGGAGCTACAGCGGGTGGAAAGTACGGCGGAGGCGAGGCCAAGAGAATCAGATGGAGAAAACCGAGCAGCGCACTCAGACCGATGACGAGAAAGCAGCGCAAAGAAACGGACGAGAGGAAAAAGGAAAAAGGAGAGGGAGGAAGAGGATCGAAACCCGACGACCAGCAACGATGAAGGTTGTGGGATGAGTGGTGGTCGACTGTGGGGGGGATGATGAGGGCAAGGAGAAGACGGACACGCAGGATGCTGCAAATTAGGCGCTAATTTGGAACCTGAAGCTAACGGCGGACAGGACCGTTGCATGCCCAAACAGGGCCGTAACTTTTCCCGGAGGGGGATGGTTCGGTTCGGTAATGAATCCTGCTACCACAGAAGAGAGGGGTTCCAAGGGTTCCAAGCCAAGATTTGCAGGCTGCATGCAGGTGGTGGCAAGGCAATCTGAGGGCGAGAAGTACGATGGGCAGGTGGCAGGTGGCAGGCGGCAGGCTAAGCACATACAATTCTACATATCTGGGTAGGCAATGATAGGTTCTGAACAGTATCGTGCGAACTGCAGAGCCTCAGGCGGACATGGATCCAACACTACCTAGGTACATACCTAGGTACAGGGCAAGCATGCAGTGCATGTCTTATATTGTGTGTACATGTCAAGTACACCTAGGAAGGAACTCTAGGCTGTGCTCTATCACGAATTTTTCTCAGGGTCAGGTGATGGGCCATGGCCGCTCTGCCCAGTGCTCTGTCCATGAGCAGTTCACCTCCCTCTCTCATGCGACCGCAGGAGGGTTGGCATCCATAGCCAGGTACTTAGGTGCCTAGGTACTTCCAAGGTTCGCAGTAAGTGGGCGGCGCCCGGGCGCCGGCATCCAGCGATACAAAACGTCGGTATGAGTCAGCAAGCCGTAACTTTGCATGGATGACCCCGTCCCAAACGCATTTGGGGTTAGCTGCCAGAGCTGTGGCGGGCCCTTCCTAAACCTGAAATTAAGGTTCTTAGCTGGCGGACAAAGCTTGATCGCTGCTCATTTATTGTTGATCCCTTGGAGGTGAATGTACCTAGGTACGTACCATAGCTCTTCAACCCCACCGCAAGCCTCAATTTCAAACGTGACCACCGCCGCCGCCATCGCCATCACCATCACCACCATCTTCTTTTTCACCCTTCGTGCCCAGCCAACCCTCACCGCAACCTTCAACCAATCCTCGTCATGTCCTCCGCACCAGGTTCTATGTCAGCCTCGGCCTCAGCCCCGACCACGACCACGACCACAAATCCAACTCAGGGCCAAGGTCAAGCCCAGTCTCAATCCCAACCTCAGTCTCAGCAAGCTCCTGGAACACCCGCCCTAGATAGCTTACAGGCCATGGTCAACCTCGTCGTAAGCACACTTTGTCCTACGGTTGACCTTAAACATGCTCGCTGAATAACAACTTCTCAAAGCTTTCGCAAACAGGTCGCTATCTTAAGGAGTCCAAGACAGGCCAGTCCACTCGCGCTCAATTCGCCATGAAGCGTGCCATTCCAGCTGCTCTGGACCGCTTCCACGATTCTCTCGATGACCTGGAAAATGAATTAGTATGTCGCCAGACCATTCCCCAGACCATTCGCCTATGATGTTTACGAGGAAACCACAGCACCGGGCTCGAACAGTACTCAGGAGAGACTTTGCGTCATTGCAAGCAGCTCGGCAAAAACGAGAGCAAGCAGAAGCTGATGAACGCCAACGTCTTGCCGCTGAATCATCTACCGAGAAGAACGATACACAGAAGCCATCCACTGATACGAGCGACGCAATCACCAAGGACGTTGATCAGCCTCCAGCTTCACCCAAAGCAGGTGGCTCTCCTGCGCAAGTCATAAATGAGGCACCTTCCAATGAGAGCATAGAAGCGCGCGCCAACCCTCCACCTAATCCATCTACTCTCACGGCAACAGACCCGCCCCCAGATTCGCTTTTCGGAAGCGCGACCCTTGACGCCTATTCTCAAGAGGGAGACTTTGATTTTGATGCCATATTCACTGATGCGGGACCGACCCAGACCGGCAATGTAACCCAGCCCGCGACTTCCTCCAATAATGTCGACTTGAATTTCACACTAGACGATAACGAGCCCTCACTTTTACGCGGCCTTGAAGACTTTGCTAATAGTGCCAATGGCATTGGGACGCATCAAGCACCCACCAATCAAGATTTTGATATGCTCGATATCACAATAGATTCAAGTCATGCCAATGGAGATCAAGCACCTATAGGAAACAATGCATCGCTACCAGATTCCAGCCGGCAAGCACAAGAGGATCTTCCGGGAACGGGTGTGCACAATGAGTCCTCCAAACCCCATCCAGTCGACGCTCTATTAGAGCCTATGCAAACAGACACAAATATCGATGAACTTTTCAACCTTGATTATGACGACTCAGAGAACACTGAGTTCAATAACGCATTTTGGGGACTTGGAGAAAATTAGCCTAGTACTCAACTAAAAGGCCTAGTCATCCCTAAAAAAATACAAGATACAAAGTGGTGCAACCTCCCTTGGGATTCATTGTACTGATGCTCCTTACATCGACACATCGCATACTTAGAGTTCAGGGGGGGCGATTTCCTACACAGTAATCGTAGAGAGGTGGAGTTAAAGGATGTGACATCCCGACATGTGTCCAGAAGAATATCGGCCTTCGTGGATGAATCATATTTCGAAATATAATACCACGACCAAACCAAAACTAAGCAGTGCTCATTCCCAAGACATCACACGTTTCAATGCTTCTTAGTCATCAATCGGGCTATAGCATCATCAAATATCGAATATCTTCGGACTCTACTTTAACTCCCTAGCTTCTCATCAATACACAAAATTACTACAGATGATTCTCAGTTAAATAATTATTTGGAGGTTAATTCTTCAATGAGTAGTGGCCTGGCATATTGAATTAAGAATAATGATCTTTGATAATGTGTAAGTAATTTAATATGAATGGAATAATAGTCTATCATGCAAGGAATTACTGCTTCCTGCTGCCTTGAAATTTTGTGTCGTCATCCGACATTCTGTCAATCAGCTCCTTCGTCTTAATAGCATAAACCTCTATTTTCTAGTAAATGATAATCCTGAATGCTAAGTTTGTTTTTATTACTTAGGTACTTTTAATTCTGATAATGGTAGCTGGCAGTAGATGAGTACATTATAAACGTCGTAATTGTCATTCTTACATCATTCAACCATATTTTCGAACATATAGGTACATTACTACTTGTGGTAAGATTCAGCAACGAGAATATAAGATCGAATATCATGGCATTTACGGCTGGAAAGCTTTCACTGGCCGTTTTTATTAAATGTTTTGGTATTGTCCTATTTGGCAGAAGAGGTTTGGTATAATATGGAAAAGAAAAAGAAAAAACGAAACATCGTGATGGCTTCCCCATGACTCTTTAGCCATATAATGCATATCCCGAAAAAATCGCAGGATGGGATCATAATCATCGCCTCGTATAATGGTTCTTGGATAAATGAATAAAACGAAGAAACCGATAAGACACCTCAAATCTTTCCCAACAAACATACTTCGCCTTTTCACACGACCAGATTATCGCTACCCTTATAGATTTCCCTATTCGCAACAGATGCTCCTCCAACCTCCTCAATAATTGCTGCAAAGTCAACATCAGCCTCAACCTTCACAACTTCCAATACATCAGCCTTCTGTTCTGTAGGCTGAACCGGCTGAACGCTATCGCTCGCATCGAATATACTCGTCCCACTCCATAGGGCTACAGTTGATGTCGCAGGATCTTCATACAGAGTGAACATGTTAGCTGGTGGCGAACTCGGTAGTGGTAAATCGCTACTTAGGAAATCGTCGGTCGCGAAATCACCGAACTGCATTGCAGACCCACCACGTGGCGTGCTGAACATGGGAAGGGCTGAAAAATCAAAGGCTTGAGAAGGGGAGCCCGTTATTCCCCCAGCCAGGATGGCATTTAGTTGAGCAGAGAAAGGAGTCAAGGGCGCTGCGGGTGTTCCTCTAGCAGTTCGAGTTGGTGTCTTAAGGATCGCATCCTCTGTCTGGGCTTTAGTAATTGCTTTGGGGGTGAGTACTTGACGTCCCGACCTAGGAGTCGGAGTTTTCAAAAGATCTGAGAGACATGGTTCGTGTTTGGATGGTGTGCTTTGCAAGGCACTAATTTGAGGATCCTCGAATAGGTGGCCAAGATCGTCATTTTCCCCAGGTGGGGGACGATTTTCTTTGTCGTTGCCATCTTCGAAGATGTCAATGTGTTGATTTTGTCCTTGGAGCTGTGCGGTAGATTGAGAGGGTGTGGCAGGAGATTTTATAGGACTGATGTCCGAAGTGTCATTTAAGGTCTTCTTTTCACCTTGTCTGCGCGGTGAAGGGAAAAGTAATCGACGAGTAGGATTCGGCGTGAGATCTGGTTCAAGGTTAATAGGGCTGTGCTTGGTCCCTAAAAACCTTGCAGGGCTCGATTGGATAGCCCTCCGTAAAGCTGCCATTGCCTGACCCTCTGCAGGATTTTGGTCGGCTGGCCCATCCGTGGAGTCAAGTACGCTGGGATTCTGCAATCGATACAGCTCTGGTTTGGCTCGTTCGTCATTTGATTGGTCCGAAGGGCGTTGATTACCATTGAATGGTGCATCCGTATCAAGACAAGCTGACGATGATGGCTCTTGAATGTCCAGTTGTCCCTCGCGTGCGGAATCCAGTTTCTTCCTCCTTGCTGCAGTTTCTGCGGCTCGGTTTCTCTTTCTTTTAGGTCTTTCTGACACACCGTTATATTTTGGGGCCGCCTTGTTCCATATTTCAGGAGGACGCATGCTTCCTTTCTTGTTGAACCATAAACCGCAAGCTAAAATGGACCATACATTAGTATCTAGCCAATTTTAGTGACATACAGAGCCACTTACGATTGCAAAGCTGGAGCATCTGATAGACACCGGCATCTCTTTCTTCGGTTGTAACAGACTGTTTGAAAATCCGGTATTGGTCTGGAATTTCATTTCCCTCAACATCTTTAACAGCCTCATAACCGATGATCCCGCCCTCGTCAACTGTAGTACCAACAACGTCCCCTGGACATCCAATTTCGATGCGAGTGTAAGCCTTTCGCCACGTCGGTGTTTCTACTTCGCCACAGTTGTTGCAGAACGCAGGCATCTGTCCTGCTGCCAGGGAAGATTCAAGTTTTTCTCGAATACATTTGGTTCGTTTCGCTCCAGAACCACTGCGAGGTAGTGGCAAAGCTGTGCTACGCTCGTCTGCAGTAAGACCTGTAGGAGCATCAGAGAGAAATTCTTGGCCTGATTCACCGGACCAAGTTTGGGACCGAGGTAAGCCTTTCGGCTTTGTCCCAATGCGCCTTTTTAAGGGAGCAGCTCGGGTAGTGCCAGGGGGCTCGACAGAGGCTTGTCCAATCATTGTGTTAGAACAAGTTGAGGGGGCAGGCACAGAGTCAGTAGCTCCCAGTTGATTATCCATTGAAATTGGGTCCATGTTCGGCACGCTAGCTGTTTGCTGAGAGTCCAATGGAGTAGATATTGCGTTGGCAGTGCTAGGAGAATGCATAGCTGGTCCATTTTGGCTGTCCTGGACCAGCTTCTGTGTATCTTGCCCAACCGAACACGTTGGTTCCAGAGTAGAATGGTCAGCACGAGGACGAGTCGTCTTTGGTAATAGATTCATATCACCTGGGGCAACTTCCGTCCAAGGGCGGTTGGACCTGTTTGGCTTAGCCCTCTGTCTTGGTCGAGACGACGCCGGTGCAGGTTCGATGCATTCTGCATCGGTTCCACCATCTCGCTCCAAGAAGCCGTCACTCACAAATCCAGAGTCCACGGGGTATATGAGCGTTGGAAGGCCAGGACTTGAAGGTGTGGGGGAATCATTACCCTGAGGCATAAGAGGGGGTGAGCTCGGGAACTCGATGGGCGTCTCACCGGCACTTCCGCCACGCTCATCGTCAGCAGAATCCATCACATTATCTGAGTAGATACTAGCTTCAGGATACGGTGATACATATCGACCATGATCTCCGCTAATGGAATCATGTCTCAATAAGCTCGCTCCTACACGGCGAATGCGACTAGCGTCTCGCGCCAGGTTCGGACCTTCTGGGCGGGGGGTAGGAGCACGAGGTGGAGGTTCAGTGGATGGGATTAATGTACCAGACGCACTTGTTGACGTAGATCGGTTGAATCGGACAGAGGCCGCAGTGCTTGCAGTCACACGCAAAGAATCGCTGTTGGTGCCAAAAGTCGTTTTGCCAGGCCGTTTCGCTTTGGTAATCCGCGCTCGTTTCCTCGCCGGCCCTTCCTCACTTGTTTCTTGGAATGACCCGAAGTCAAAAGACCGATGTCGAGCTCGTGTAGGATGTTCATTAGCAAGAGATGCTCGTGAAGGGGGCCTCGAATCATTGTCTTGTGTAATTTGTTGCAATGCAGTACATGAGTGAATGCTTGGTGTCGGACTTGATCCTCTACTTGTCCCCTCATGTCGTGAAGTTCTGAAATGATTTTGCGCATAGTTGCCATCCCGCAATTCGTCCTCTATAGTGGACGACCTAGTAAGCATCTGGTGGATAGTTTCCAATCCCTTTCGTTGTTCGTTGTGTGCCAATGCATCCGAATTTTGGCTACCAAATTGTCCAATGAAAGGGTTCGCTCTCAAAAACTCGGTCCAAGCATGGTAGTCAAATCCGTCGGGTATAAATTTGCTCAAACTGCGATATTTCTCCATATTCTCAACGTACTCACTCTGTAGACAAGTAGGCACTGGAACCAGCTTTAGCTTTACTTCCAACGTTTCCTTGATTCCATTCGAGAAAAGGCCTAGAATATTCTTGCAAACACGCCCAGTAACCATGGTGCTCGATTGCTCAGCGGGAGCGACGGGGGTAGAGGATGACGATGCCAGTATCCAGGACAGCATTCCTTGTCCAACTAGAGGCGTCTCATACTCGGAATAATCGAAAGCATACACTGTGTAATCATGCCCAAGCTTCGCGACTAGTTCAGGGCTACAGCAAAGTGGCATGGATTAGCATACATACGACGCAAGATGGTTACATGAGGCTCGTTTCGATTGTCCGGGGTTGATTGGGGTCTTTACCTAGCAGTTACGATTGCTTGGATACAGGTTTTGAGCTCGATTACACCTACTTGAGTAGTATCGTCGATTGATACTGTAGGTATGTTCAACGCGTTTGGCAACCGCGCAAGGCAGTTAGACTTGTTCTGATCGTCGAACGTGTACAAGACCTTGACTATTGAATAGTTGTGTTAGAAGAAGGCAAATGGGAACGACAAGTATTGTTTACCTCGCATCAGCCGTCGTGGAATATCGGTAACATCGTCCCTTTCTTCCCCAAGTCCATACGTTCCTGTGGTGATCTGCGGTGACTGGTAGCCAGACCCGTACGAAGGAGAAGACCTGTCCATTGTCCATGAAATGGGCAGCTCAGAGTACGGTGACGGCGGTGATGGGTTGTCGAGAAGCGAGGTTGTATTGCCAGAGCAGCAGTGGTGGATCCAGACGGTATGTAGTATGAAAGCACGGTCGTTAGAATCGCAAGGTCGGTGGCTGGCGCCCGTGCATCGCGAGTCGCGTTCAATGACGCATGAAAGGGCGTGTGAAGCTGGAGAATTGGGGAAAGACGGGGGCGAAATACAATCAATGTAAGCGAATGATGCGAACGTAGCGTTGGTGCAACTTGCAGAGAGAGGCGCCTCGATCTTGATAGTCTCACCAGGAGTTGTCGTGGAGTAACGAGTTGATGGATTCACGACGGGAGAAGACCACGAGCTCGGCGCCAGCGCACGTGCCAATCCTCTAGCCCTACCTGGGAGCGAGCGACCTCAACCTTGAAAGATACAGCACGTTACAGAACATTACAGAACAAATCACCTAATGTGAGATGTGACACTCCGCGGCGACATCTCGGCAAAGCTTAGGCCCGGCATATCCTATTTCCGTAGCCGGGAAGACTTAACTTCAACTCAAGCTCCAAAACTTCTAGGTACTATCTACTCCACTCTACACTCTGTAAATCACTTGCGTTAGTATACCAGCTATTAAATATCGCTAACTCGAAAAACTAGTAAGATCAAGTTATGCATATTCAGCATAGGTATTGTTGCTAACCCTTTATAGAAAGTGATCTTATAAGCAAACCGCCCGCAGGATTTATATTAGTTTTAAAATTTTGTCTTCTCATATCCGCTATAGGTTCCTTCGTGGTAATACCATCATTGCCGTCCTTTCAAACTAGAAAGGTCGAAGCCTCGCGATTATCTAGGTTGTTCTCCGAGTTTTCCCCTTCGAACATACCTAGGTAGTAGCGTTTCAAGATGATGGAACAAACTATAACTTAATGGATATTAAACAACGAACCCGGATCCATTCCAGTTTGTGCGTCCTTTACCTCATACCTTCACTTAGCCCGACCAAAAATTCGGCCAATCCATGTGCACCTGGGTCAGGGACTCCTTGCCATCCTTCTCCTCCTACATATACAGTTCTGCCCAGGCTAGCTCTCATCCCTTTAGTATTTTTCGCACCAGACTGAGCAGCAGCAGCCGCAGATTCTATGTCCCCAGTGTCTGCCAGGGTGCTTACAAAGGGATATAGTGCGTCAATCAATGTTCGATCCCCAGGCTTCGCAGGTGTGTACTTTCCTAGCGCTTCGAGAGAGGAATGCAATGCTTTGCTCCAGACCCTAGCATCGACCGGAGTGGGTGTGGAAGGTGATTGTATCCTTAGGCCATGGGCAAGCGCATTCAAGAATATAGCATATATTGCTCCTGAAGTACCGTCCATGCTCGTTTCCACGACTTGAATTATATTATGAAGGAATAAAACGGCATCCTCAATATTCTCATTCGTATCGAGAATTGCTAAGATTGCTGCGAAGCTTCAGAACATATTCCATGTTACAATGAAACAACTAACCTTCGGCACCACGTTTTAACCCAATACCACAGTCACCATCACCGACTACTGTATCGTATTTGGTAACGTCTGGTTCAGCCGCAATGATCTTTATCAGTGCGGTTTTCAACGCCTTGTTGGCCACAGCAGGGTTCACTGGGATGATCAGCATCATTGAATCCGTATCAATACCATCGTGCACAACTGACATCGGAAATTACTAGGCTGCGTGTCTCCCAGTTCTGCGATATTTCTTTGGCGCGCCGTCTCCGGTTTTGCCTGCCAGCTCTGACTGGTTATTGCAGTTGACCACCCCGTTGCCTCTGCAGGAGCATCGAGTAATTCCAACATTGAATTACCAGCTCCGAGGCTGGTGTCCGTGACTTTGAGTAGACTGATGCTAAATCCCAACCCATTTAAGCTCGTCATGAAGGTGCCGGCTAGGATTCTCACCGGTTTGATATTCCAATCTCCCGCTAGCTGATCCACTACTTCCGTAGTAATACCTCCCAGTTCCAATACACTTACCCCGCCCAGGTTGTTGATTAACAGGACGACCTCGTCTTCAGGCGAGATTTGCAAGAAATTCCTATCTATGTCGTTCGCGTCCAGCGAATGGGCTAGCATTCTCTTAACAAGTTCCCTTAAATCGACCATTTCGCGTTCCGATCCGGCTTCATTGTGTATGCCCATGCCAATCTCGACTTCAAACTCTTTGAGCGGGTCTTCGCCTAACTCCACAGCGGCACGGCCCGGTACATGCACGTGGGATAGGGATGCCCCAATGGAAACGAGATTGTCCGCGGTTAGTTGTGCCGTCCGGTGGACATCCTTGAGGCTTGCCCTGCTCCACGCTCCACAGTCAGTGTATTCACCTCGCAGAATATTGGGGTCATGCATGAGTTGGGCACAAGGACAAGTGGTAACGCACCCTTTAGCCGCAAGTGCTCCTGCTATTTTCTGGACCAAGACTGTGCCAGCTATGCCTCTTCTTCCTACCTTTCCTCCTTTTGATCGCCCAACGCCACTGTCATCGCCCACCACTACCATTTCTACATGTACGCCACTTGCTTTTGCTTTCTCTACGGCCATGCCAAAATTCAGGACGTCGCCCTAAATTGTCAGTGCTATGTAAGGCTATCGTAAGCCTGTTTACTGACCGTATAGTTCATGACCACGACTAGCACGCCCTTCTCTTTTTCTACACGGGTCTGAATGCACCTTCTAACCTGTTCCGCGCTTGGACTTGCAAAAATGGTGCCAGCAACCGCCGCAGAGAGTAGTCCATGACCGACAAATGCGCTGAATGAGGGTTCGTGGCCACTGCCTCCGCCAGAGATAATCGAGACCTGCGGCGATGTGTCTAATTTACGATAAATGATTTTGTTTTCGCCATCGTACAGCGCAGAAGGGTTAGTTAAGCTTATCGATCGTAGCGCGTTCGCGACCAGTTGCGTAGGATCGTGGATGAAATGCTTCGCTGCAAGGCCCATTTAATCTTATGTACGTCTTAGAATACATAATTGAATTTACCTGACATGATTTATTTTCCAGATTTCGTCTGTTCATCTATAACTAGGAAGACGATTTCTGACAGATATTACGGGCATATGTTCCTTAAGTACACGCACATCAGGAGCCGCACGCAGGGCCTGTGAGAAAGTGGGACTAGATTGCGGGGTACATTAGGGATCGGAAGTGGGGTCACAAACATGTGTAGCTGCCTTAGGCAAAGCAAAATAAATATAGCCTTGAGTTTAATATAATAAAATTTAGTTATTAAATTATTAATA